>OY755183.1:12391139-12618491 GCA_963576735.1 Bedellia somnulentella
TTGGTAGAAGCAAATAAAACTAGAAACATTCCTCTAACACTATTTATGAGACCCTTCAAAAAATACTTTATGTTTCATCTTAAACGATAACTTTGCAGTCTTAGAATAGGAAACTCCTATAAAATGAACAGTTTCTCAAAAAAGTGCCATTAACGGTCTATCACTAGAAGCGATATCTCTCAAAGACAATTTACTCAATTTTTTTTAAGTACTTTTTTATATAAATTAATGTCGAAATTTTCGCTGATTAATGGGGTATTTGCTTTTCTGACGGACCTGCTTATCTCTCCTGCATTCACTCTGCTCTCATGGTTCTTCTGCCACACCCAACATTCGCTGCCATACGTAAGCGTAGAGACAAGAACAGCATCATGCACAGCCATTCGGGCCTTGTCAGACACTGATGGATTGGGCATTAGACTATTCATTGCTCCATTTACCGCATTATTCTTTCTAACTCTTCTTTCAATATTTTCTTCACATTTTCCATCCGTAGTAAAAAAAACTTCCCAACTTATTTTGCTTGAACGTGAAATTTCTATGAGTGTCTAGCTAGAAGGATTTTAGGGGAAGGGTAATGTGTAGCGTATTTACGTAGGAGGGTAGGAGCTTGAAAATGCATTACCATCACTTATTATACCATGAATTATAGACGATCCCATTACTACTGATCTAACTACCACTTTGTAATGATGAAAGATAGATAAGATAAGAAAGGAACATGTGGGACCTTAGACTGCTACTACTTCATCATCTTAAATATCGAACTGAAGTCTCGATGTTAAAAACAGGCGTCCAAAGTATGAAGAACAAAGAGCATGTTTAAAAATATTGATGGATGTAAACGAAGCTAGAGAAAGTTTCCAGGATCGTACAAAGTGGCGATCGATAGTCTCTGCCTACCCCAAGGGAACTAATGGTGTGAGTATATGTATGTATTTTATCTATGTTTAATTCAAAATTTAATAGTAGATATAAAGAAACACAGAAATTGGGATCCTTTACTTCTATTCTAATGGTTTGATACTCCGTTTCATTGTAAGATAATACAATCGCAACTCCATGAAAGACTACGTTCTTTTCGTTAGCCCCAAATTTTACGTGTTCATTTGATGTTTTTATCAATTCAGAGAATTTTATTGCAATATTTTTCTTTACAAAGTATGAAAACTCAATATGTCCTATTGCGTGGAATTCATATATATATACATTAGCTAAGGCATCTTTGTATACAGGTTGTCCCAAAATTCAGGGATTTTGATTCAGACTGATTTATCCAAAAGAAGGTGATACATAAACTCATAAGAAATTTAATATTAAAAATATTATTACAATGTATTGTCGGCTTAATAGAGCACTAACCTATCTGCTCCGGTGGTTTCCGTATGAGGTGACTTATGTTTTTTTTATGAAAATTGGAGTGTATCCCTTATTTTACAATGTTTTCCTTGCCTGTGGCTATTTATTCTGTGTATTTTATATATTTTCTAGATTAATAACAATGTGTACTTGTAAGAAGCAAATTTTTTTCGATAATATTTTACATGAAAGTTAAAAACTCATTTTAGTAATATCTGTTTTGTAGTCTCAAGGCTATATCCCAATGAGAACCAACGGGATTTCTCAACAATGGGTAGCTAGAGCTACAAATCTAATATTAAATAAACTAATCGGCCTAATCGGCAAAATAAATTGTCGTTTCAAATATAGGATCGAAATCTTGTATTTTTAAAACCCCTGCAGCTACCCTTAGTCAACTACTCAAGCACCGAAAGGATAACAGGGGAAGTTTTTATTAATTACAAAGGTCATATAAATAAAACAGGGACATTTAGGTCACTAGTTCAAGTCATAGTATCATATCAGACACACTAAAGAACGTATAAACTTTATTAGAAGCAAGCCAGCTAGCATATAATTAAGCTTTTATTAGTCGATCGATATTCCGAAGCAACGTAAAACCTAGACCTAGATAATAGGAGTAAATACTTAATGAAATTAGTTTGATTAATATACATTCACATCCTAGTTCCCTTTGGGGTAAGCAGGAATATCGACCGCTATATTGTACAATTTTGGCAAACTTCTCCAGCATCATTTAAATTCATCAATCTTTTCACACATGGTCTTTAATTTATTCACACTTTTCGTTTGCTTCTTTAAGCACTCTTCTTTATTTCATCTAAATTTAGTCTCCGCGATCGTCCTTTGATTATGAATAGCTAAAAGTAACAGTAACATTGGTTTGCACATATTTTACTTTGAATATGTCGGATTACTGTAAACATTATCTTTAACCGAAGAAAAGAGGAGGACATTATAAACAACTTAAGAAACTTATTAATGTAGATTAAAGTAAATGAGTATTATTCAAAGTATAAAAAGGGATTCACTATAAAAGAATGAAACATATTTAATAACTGATACTTTTTTCAACGATGTACATAGTATCTTAGCTGATTAAATGTATTTTTATTTAAAATTGGATATAAATTTTATAAATAAAACACTGAATCTATTTTTGATGATAAGAAAAATCTAACAATAACTCAGTGAAAGAACAAACTTGTTGAACTACCAAAATCGTAGGAAACAAAACAGTTCTCGTTCAGAAATAACAAAAACAAAGATCAAACAACGAAACCAAGACGATAAATATAATCAGACTGTGCGTTAATTCTTACAATAATCTCGACCCGGTTCATAATTATACAAAAGGTCGCGGCGCGCCGGGCGCACGGAGTTGTGCCAGTGAGCAATCATTATCAGCTTCTTGTACAATGTAATCGACAAACAAAAACTCAACTACCTACTTCCCACACGTAGTTAACTTTGTTGAATGATAGTGCAACTACTCACCATGTTAAACTAAAACCAAACACACACTAGTGTTGTCAAACTTGAAAGTGCCTAGTATTTGCCACTTTCTAGGACACCGGAATCACTTTCGATCACGACACACATTAAAAACCTGCATTCGCCTTAGCCTGCGTCAGTTGCGCGGTTTGTCGCAATCTGATTTTAAAACTTAAAAAGTTTTGGTAACTTTTTTTTACAACTTCTTTTTCAAACCGGCCAGGGTTTGTTTGTTTTTTTTTCGAGTTGTTTTTAATTACGAGGTGCGGTTGGTTTGTGTTCACGAGGCGAGTGCCGAGGTTTATTTGAATGTTTCAGTGACCGCGGAACAGTTTTATGCATTAATTTGTTATTGTTTGCGCGATTTTTGTTTTATTTGTACGCGCGCATGTTGCAAGAGCCGTGCGCGACGAGCGTAAGGCGCGAACTGCGCTTATTGGCCAACGTCTATAATAAAAGGAACACGCTGTATTTTCGCGCGTTCTAGGGATTTGGCGGGGGAACTTAATTCGATCAACGCAGTTTGATATAATATTTATAATCAAAGCAAAGTTCACTGCTACTTTTAATTGGATGCAACTGTGATAGTTTAAAATTGTTGTATTGTTTTCTATGTAAACTCACGCATAACCTTTTACATAGTAATTATATATTAATATTTTTTTTTATATGCAAAGGTATACTTCAGAATTAGTCCTATTAAATTCGAAAAATATAAACCAACGCCGAGGGTAGATAATCTGGATATGGTCGAGTGCTCGCACGCTGACTGTCAATAATAACTTTTATCCGTTTAGTTCAATTATGGTATTTCATCCTTTATGAGAAAGGTGTCACCCACCCCAAAGTTACCATCTATAAACTTAGTCACCTAAAAAGAAAAAAAACCTTCCTTAGGCTATAAAAAAATAATTTATTAAGAGTTTCCCCGGTTATTTTAATCACAAGTTTTTTTTTCATATATATCATCACACCATTAGTTCCTATTGGGGTAGCCAGAGACTATCAGATCAAATATAGAATGTTCCGAAAAAGGCAGTCTCTGAAGAATAAAAGAGCAGGTTTGAAAAGATTGATGAATGTAAATGAAGTGTTTGCCAGAGGTTTGCCAGGATCGTATGAAGTTGTGATCGATAGCTTATGCCTCTGCCGACCCCAACCTAACCTAATTGTTTGAGCATGTATTACTATTGGGGCTTTTTAAGGAATTTTTGGGCGATGCGGTTGGAGACCCATCACCAACAACCTTTATTTTACCATCTTTTCCCCACGCAACTTCCAAAAGTGGCTGAGGAATTTCAAATTCGTTAGCTCTGGCTACCCCTTCTAGTGATTTATAGCCGTGAGTATATGTATGTATTAAGAAATGAGTGTATATAACCAAATCAAATTACCTACCAAACTAACGTTTTGCTTGAAGAGTGTCTAATCTAAAGTCTAAAGCTGTTCTATGAATACACTGTCACATCACATGACTAAGTACCTCTCAGTCATGTAAGTTTCCCTACTCCTCTCACATAAAAGATCCCCCAACCGTCAAAAGGGGTAGTCAGCAGTGGTTGGTTCTAAGGAATCGCTACTACTTTACAAACAACAGATAAAGACTAAATACATTGTTTCTAATTAAAATAAATGGTGAAATCAGTCTGTATCTAGACCTGTCCCTCACGGAATATACATAATTTCTATTATTTTTCCTATATATCTTATCATTGTAAACATATTCTAAAAGTTTCTTAAGCTTTAAGTTTCTGAGCTGAGCACACAACTGCCAAGCAGCACGCCCAAACGAAGCGAGGTACTCGTATTATGGCAACGAGAACCAATTTGACACTAGCAATCTGCGTTTCATTCATTTATACATATATAAACTCACGGCTATAAATCCCAAGAAGGGTAGCCAGAGCTTCACAATATGAAATTCCTCAGCCACTTTTGGAACTTGAGTGGGGTAAAGATAGTTAAATAAAGGTTATTGGTAATGGGTCTCCAGCCGCATCGCTTAACAACTCCTTTAAAACCCGAAAACCTTTAGTCGCCTCTTACGAACACCTATGGGTATTAATGGGGTAGTGCTATCTAAGCCAACACTTCACTTTCATTCATTTATTCCTTCGACAAAAATCTCACAGTATTTGTATCCGAATTTCGACTTCGCCAACCAACCAACCATTACCGCCAACCTCTCGCAGGTAAACGTTCCTAAAGCCCCGTTATCCGGGTGTCTATCTCGAAATCATGAGCGCACGAAATAATAGAATTACATAACATTGGAATGAAGAGTTGGCGTGATGTGAGTCGATTGTTGTTTAAAATCGGTCGCAAAACAATGTGATAGACCGCTGAGATAGTGCTAGGTTCATTGTTTGTGCCAATTTATTCATTCTATGGCTATTTATCTTTTGTGTTCGCTATCTGCAAGGAAGTAGTCACTGGCAAATGATATATTGAATGATGAATATGTAGCATTTGCACAATCAATGAATACATTCAATTTGAGAGTAGATTTGGGCTGGTGTAGTTTAAACCCATATCTTTCAGCGGACGTCGTATGAGGAGACTTACTGGGTTGGGGCTTTTCAAGTGGTTATTGAGTGATGAAGATTCGATCAGTATTAAGTAAATTAATAACATTTGGTTCCATTAATTAATGAAAACAGAGAAAACAGCCTGTAATATAAAACAATATGAGTTCTACAAAACAATATCAAAATTCACATGTACGACATTGATGGTAAACGAGCCTTACGGTACTGAAGCTTAATCTTTATACAACGTTATTTAATAAAAAAAAGATACCAAAAAAAACTGGGTGCATTTACATTTCCTACCCATAATTAACATAGAACCCGGGGGTGGGAGCTTTCAAGGTTCATACTCACAGATAATACTATATGCAAGTGCACTGACTAAAATTAATATACTTATGTATTTTTTTATCTTATTGTTAAAAACCTTATTATTTTACCTATACCTATTTTCGTTGATATCCTTCTTTATGAAATATGTTTGACTTTTATATATTTTTTGATTAATTGTAAATAGAATAAGAAGTGTCATACGAAAGAAAATGTGATTAGGAAAAAGAATAATATACGATTGGATTGGAAATGGATAAGAAGGCTTTTATTTTAGTTTGCAGTAGAGACCTTCAGTTTTCAACAAAGTGGTCCTAGAATAGTCCGTATGGATCTCAGAAGAAGCGAAAGAGTAAAAAAAATGAAAGAAGGTGAACAGATTAGCACGACAGCAAATCCCCGTGAGCCCACGACTACTGGGAACGAGGATAATATTGCTGCGGCGTCCGCCTTGGAGACTCAACCTATACAGTCCACAAGAAGCAGTTCTCATATAAGCGCCGTGACTCGCAAACAGATCATGGAGGCGCGCGCTGCGACAGAAAAAGCAAAATTAGAACTGCAGAGAATTCAATTGCAAGAAAAGAAATTATTAGCCCAACAAGCTCTCATTGATGCTCGTTTAGAAGAAGAACGGTCAATACGCGGCTCCAGAAAGAGTGGATCGACATCATACGTGCAACAATGGATCAATGATGCTCCAGAGGCGAACGATTATACACCGCCGGAACCACCAGCACCTGCCGCACACCCCGCCGCAGCCCACTGGTTGCCGCCCGGACGAACCGACTTCGCGCTACCTAACCCGCGATTTGACCACATTCCACATAGTGACAAATTGCTAGGTCGCTTGTCAGCGCGAGATCTACCGATTTTTAGTGGAGACCCTCTGGATTGGTTACAATTCAAACAAGCATTCACCTCGACGACACGCATAGGCCAGTATTCGGACGAGGAGAATCTGGCTCGTTTACAAAGATGTCTCAAGGGTGACGCATGGGAAGCAGTTGCCGCACGACTGATTACGGTAACATCAGCCGAAGAAATCATAAAAACCCTGGAGATGCGATTTGGAAGACCAGAATTGGTGTTGCACATGGTTATATCTCAGATGAAAAAGGTAGCAAAATTGACAGGTACTAGGTCAGATTTAATAACACTCGCGACGAAAGTAGCAAACTGTGTAGCCGCAATCAAAGCTACACAATGTTTTGATTATTTATACAATCCTGAGTTAGTATCTGAAGTCGTAAATAAATTAACTGAAAGTTTGGTTTATAGATGGACAGATTATTATAGCAACTTAAGTAGCCACCAACCGCGATTATCTGCATTATCGGAATTTTTAATGCACGAGTCTGAACGATTATGTAAGGCGGGTGTAGTAGAACTTCCACAGCGATTATTTAGATCTTCTAGCCATGGAAGTATTATTTAAACAGGAACGCGCGCTGGCGACCTAAAGTGTCCTGAAAAAGGATGGCTAACTAGCTAACTGTGTCTCGTTTTAAGTAGGGTGACCATCTGTTGGTGTTTTAATAAGAGTTCCTCTAAAGGATACAAAAACACTTATATTTACATAATTTGAATGTTTTTGTTCATGAAAACCTCATGTGGGGACCTGATGCACTTGCAGCCTTTGACACGGTAGCTCAATTGGCAGAGCGACGGGGGCGTATACCCGAGGTCGCGGGTTCGATCCCCACCTGTGTCGAAATTTTTCTTTCCTTTAATTATCCTTCATTTATTAGTTATATTTACATACATACATTATAAAAAACATTATAAAAGGTTGTTGGTGATGGGTCTCAACCGCATTGCTCAAAAATCCTTTAAAAGCCCCAATAGCGTTAGTCGCCTCTTACGTACACCCACCGGAAGAAATGGGTGCCAGCCGACACCACACTGCTATATTCAAATTCAAATCGTTTAATGCATTCATGTGGTAAAGTTCGAGATGATACAGGTTATTTTATTTATTGTTCCATAACATGAACCCATATTTATCACTATATTTTCTTAATTAAATGATAAAAGCTCCAAAACACTCAAACAGATGATAAATTGTGGACACCACATTTATCTTGTTTCGATGGGGATACCCGTGACAAATATTAATATCCCTTTTGCCAAACTTAACCAATTTTATTTATCTCCAAATCGATAGGCGACAATAATAATTAAAATAAAATACAAAAACGGAACAGTTAATAACCTGCTTTTTATAAAATATTCCCTATAAATAAGTTTGAATTTGTTTTTCTTTGAACTTAATCTCGACTGGCAACCGCGCGAGCGGGACACACTTCTCTCTCACACGGCTCTCGTTCTAGGACGTTTCTCTGCTTGACAGTCTTTAAAAGATTATTAACTTTATTGCATGGTAATAAATTGCATTTTCGTTTACCATATTTTTGTGTGTACGCTCTCCTGTTTAGTTAGTAGCTTCATGCTTCTAGCTCTTTAAAGCCAGTTCTTACGACAGTTAATAGGGTTGGTGAAACCTCATCAGCTATCAATGTCATGGTTAAAAATGACAGTTTGAATGTAAACAAATGTGTCTATTGTCATGGAAACCATTTGTTTGAAAAATGTTCTGCATTTTTAGCTCTTGAATTAAACGACAAATGGCAATGGGTTTGTGATACGAAATTATGTTTTAAATGTTTTAGCCCAGATCATCGACGCGAAAAATGTAAGTCACGAAATCGATGTAAGACGTGTAATCGTGGTCATCATACAATGTTACATAGGGATGATTGGACAAATTGGAGATCTGCTAAAGCATCAACTAAGCCGCAGATGATTAAGTTGCAGCTAGACACAAGTAATAAAGACATCACACCGTCGAATATTTCAGAGATTACCGCGAATGTGTGGACCAACATGGATGATAAAGGTAAGGTGTTTTTGAAAGTACTACCTGTCAACGTAGAAGGCCCGTTAGGATCTTATGAAACTTTGGCATTGCTAGATGAGGGTTCTACGGTAACTTTAATTGATAGTAGAGTTGCAAAACATATAGGCGCGGAGGGTTCTTGTGTCGATTATAACTTACAGGGCGCGGTAGGCGGCATGCAAAAGCAAAGGGGTTATCTCGTTTCTTTGACATTACGTACGTCATGTGGTAAACACATCCTCAATAGAGTCCGCACCGTTGATGAACTAATTTTGCCCACGCAAGGAATTGATAAGAATGTTTTGTACAAATATACTCATTTACAAGATATTCCCATTAAATCGTATGATGGACGACCAACACTTCTCATTGGCCAGGACGATTGGCATTTGATTGTTAGCAGGGAAGTAAGACAGGGACGAATGAATGAGCCAGTTGCATCACTTACAGAATTAGGGTGGGTAATACACGGATTTGTTTCATCAATCACATCACAACTTAATGAAACTGAGTTTACCTATCATGTTCATTCAGAATCACATAAAACGGATGCAGAATTACATGAAATTGTTAAAGAATATTTTCATATAGACAGTATTGGGATCAAAACGAAAAATGAAGACAAGCTGTCACATGACGACCATAGAGCACTTAACATTTTAGACAAGACATCGCGAAAAGTTAATGGAAAATGGGAAGTCGGATTACTGTGGCGTTCTGATAGCGTTCATTTTCCCGACAGTAAAAATATTGCAATGCAACGTTTCAAAATTATTGAAAAGATGATGAATACTGACTATAACTTCGCATCTGACTATACAAGACAAATACATAATATGCTCGAGAGTGAGTATGCAGAATTATGTGAAGAGTCCTTGAGTATTAAAGATCGAATATGGTATCTACCTCATTTTGGGGTTCGAAACCCGAACAAACCAGGTAAATTACGACTAGTACATGATGCTAAAGCAGAAGTTAAAGGAGTTTCGCTTAATACAGAACTTTTAACGGGACCTGATTTACTAAATTCACTAATTGGCGTGTTGTTTCGGTTTCGTGAGAGGAAGATAGCTGTTATTGGAGATATAAAAGAGATGTTTATGAGAGTAAAAATTATTGATAAAGATCAGTTAGCACAGTTGTTTTTGTGGCGACCTAATAAAAATAGTGCTGTAAGGACGTACAAAATGACATCAATGATTTTTGGTGCAAAATCATCACCATGCACCGCAACATACATTTTAAGAAAAAAAAATGCTGATGAATTCTCGACTACACACCCTAGAGCTGTCATGGCAATTAAACGACGTCATTATGTGGATGACTATGCAGATAGCGTCGATACTGTGGAAGAAATGAAACAGCTGATTGCAGATGTGACCAAAATTCACGCATCTGGAGGGTTTGAGATTAGAGGGTTTGTTTCTAATGAACCATCGTGTTTACCTGAAAGTGTTCAATCTGAGTCAGTCAAGCTTTTAGAATCTAATAAACTACACCGAACATTAGGTATGACGTGGAAACCACGTAGTGATGTTTTAGGTTTCGATGTCAGTTTGAAGAAAGTAAAAGAAGACGTGGCAAACGGCAAAAGATGCCCTACAAAACGTTGAGTGTTGTTATGTCTGTATTTGACCCCTTGGGATTTTTGAGTCCTCTTATGATAAGAGCTAAATTGTTGTTACAAGATATGTGGCGATGTGGGTTGCAATGGGATGAACAGATTAGCAAAAAAATTGCAAAGGTTTGGTTCCAGTGGTTGATTGATTTAAAAACATGTCAACATTTTACTGTACCGCGCTGTTATGGATTATCTATGAAAGATCAGTTAGAGTTACACATTTTTGTCGACGCATCTGAACAAGCATATGCCAGTGTTGCTTACATACGAGATGAATCTAGCCGTGTTGCCTTTGTAGCGGCTAAATCCAGGGTAGCGCCTTTGAAGTCATGCACTGTACCGAAACTCGAACTACAAGCTGCGGTTTTAGGTGCGCGCCTTGGTGCAACTATTATCAAGGAACTTGATTTAAAAATTACATCACGTACTTTCTGGACAGACTCGCAAGTAGTGTGGCACTGGATACAGCAGAGAGTTCAGCAAAAGAAAACTTTTATTTCAAATAGAATAGATGAAATTTTAGATTTGACTAAATCTAGTGAATGGAGATGGCTTCCAGGCAAATTCAATGTAGCAGATGAAGCCACTAGATCTACAAGGAAACCCAGTGAAGAGTCGTTTTGGATTAATGGCCCTACTTTTTTAAAATCATCAAGAGATGAATGGCCAAAGATGGCTCCGCCTTTATTAGATTTACAAGATGGAATAGTGTTAGTAATTGGAGATGATACTCAAATAGATAAAGCGCTACCGGATATAAGACGGTTTTCGAAATGGCTAAGACTTGTACGTACAACTGCTCGAGTTTTGTGGTTTGTAGAATGTCTTCGAAAACGATCAAGACCGTTTGTAGAACTCCTTCAGAAAGCAGAACAATTGTAGATTAGAAAAAGCCAACAGGAAAGTTTTCCGGAGGAAATCGTTCGTTTGAGGTCAAATATTTCACTTGACAATTCCAGTCAATTAAAAAAAATTAATGTGTTTCTAGATGAAGCTGGTATTATCCGATTAAAAGGCAGAGCTAATGCTATTCAAGAAGTTAACAGAGATACACTTGAGCCAATTGTTCTCGACGGAAAACATTCAAACTACACTCAATTACTGATTAAACACTACCATGAAAAGACCTTTCATGGTCATACAGAAAGTGTAGTCAATGAGTTAAGACAAAAATACTGGATTCTTCACTTACGACCATCAGTTAAGCGTTTAAGTTATGATTGTCAATTTTGCTTAATTCGCAGAGCTCAACCCATGCAACAAGTTAGTGGCGATTTACCGTTCGGTCGACTAGCCCATCATCATCGTCCATTTACTCATTGCGGGTTAGATTATTTTGGCCCCATGCAAGTAACAATAGGACGACGACGTGAGAAACGATATGGTGCGTTATTTACTTGTCTTACAACTAGGGCAATACACATTGAATTAGCCGGTAACTTAAGCACGGATTCAGCCATTATGGCGATGTGCAGAATGATGGCTAGAAGAGGATGTCCATCTACCATGTACTCTGATAATGGTACAATTTTTCGCGGGGCTAATATAGAGTTGAAAGAAGTATTACAAAATATTAATCAGGATAGTGTACATATTTTCTTAACAAATAAGCATATAGGATGGCGATTCAACGCTCCAGCAGCACCACATACTGGCGGGGCATGGGAACGACTCGTGCGCAGCGTTAAGCGTTGTTTAGGTGTAGTTTTGAAAGAACAGGCACCTAAAGAAGAAGTGTTGCAAACGTTATTGGCCGAGATCGAAAATATACTCAATTCTCGTCCTCTCACTCATGTTTCAGTTGATGCAGCGGACCCGGAAGCTTTGACTCCTAATCATTTTTTGTTAGGGGGACCTTCTGATGTGCCGTGGTTGGGTAACTGCGACGGCATCTCTCAAAAGTGTTGGAGGAATGCGCAGCGACTCGCGGATAATTTTTGGCGTCGATGGGTACGCGAATACCTACCGACTGTATTAAAACGCTCCGGACAGGTCAATCGGGCTCATATTACAGCAGGAGCATTGGTTATAGTTGTGGATCCATCTCTACCGCGTAATGTTTGGCCAAAGGGAGTAATCGAAAAAATATATCCAGGTCCTGACGATCTAGTTAGAATTGTAGACGTTCGTACGGTTGGTGGTGTACTCAAGCGGCATGTTTCAAAATTATTGTTTATTGGAAATGTGAATAATTAATGATTTACTAAGTTATCTTGTTTTTCATTTTCAGTTCAGTTTTACATGAAAAACTCATCATATTTGACTATTTTGTTTTGCTTTAGCAAAATGTTTTAGAATGTAATATGTTTATTTAGGTGTTTTGCTATATTTTGGCCGGGAGGATGTTAAAAACCTTATTATTTTTTTACCTATTTTCGTTGATATCGTTCTTTATGAAATATGTTTGACTTTTATATTTTTTGATTAATTGTAAATAGAATAAGAAGTGTCATACGAAAGAAAATGTGATTAGGAAAAAGACTAATATACGATTGGATTGGAAATGGATAAGAAGGCTTTTATTTTTAGTTTGCATTAGAGACCTTCAGTTTTCAGAAAACTGAAGGTCTCTAATGCAAACTAAAAATAAAAGCCTTCTTATCCATTTCCAATCCAATCGTATCTCCAGGGTTTTTATGATTTCTTCGGCTGATGTTACCGTAATCAGTCGTGCGGCAACTGCTTCCCATGCGTCACCCTTGAGACATCTTTGTAAACGAGCCAGATTCTCCTCGTCCGAATACTGGCCTATGCGTGTCGTCGAGGTGAATGCTTGTTTGAATCGTAACCAATCCAGAGGGTCTCCACTAAAAATCGGTAGATCTCGCGCTGACAAGCGACCTAGCAATTTGTCACTATGTAGAATGTGGTCAAATCGCGGGTTAGGTAGCGCGAAGTCGGTTCGTCCGGGCGGCAACCAGTGGGCTGCGGCGGGGTGTGCGGCAGGTGCTGGTGGTTCCGGCGGTGTATAATCGTTCGCCCACTTTGTTGAAAACTGAAGGTCTCTACTGCAAACTAAAATAAAAGCCTTCTTATCCATTTCCAATCCAATCGTATATTATTCTTTTTCCTAATCACATTTTCTTTCGTATGACACTTCTTATTCTATTTACAATTAATCAAAAATATAAAAGTCAAACATATTGCGGCAAAAGATGCCCTACAAAACGTGAAGCTTTGAGTGTTGTTATGTCTGTATTTGACCCTTTGGGATTTTTGAGTCCTCTTATGATAAGAGCTAAATTGTTGTTACAAGATATGTGGCGATGTGGGTTGCAATGGGATGAACAGATTAGCAAAAAAATTGCAAAGGTTTGGTTCCAGTGGTTGATTGATTTAAAAACATGTCAACATTTTACTGTACCGCGCTGTTATGGATTATCTATGAAAGATCAGTTAGAGTTACACATTTTTGTCGACGCATCTGAACAAGCATATGCCAGTGTTGCTTACATACGAGATGAATCTAGCCGTGTTGCCTTTGTAGCGGCTAAATCCAGGGTAGCGCCTTTGAAGTCATGCACTGTACCGAAACTCGAACTACAAGCTGCGGTTTTAGGTGCGCGCCTTGGTGCAACTATTATCAAGGAACTTGATTTAAAAATTACATCACGTACTTTCTGGACAGACTCGCAAGTAGTGTGGCACTGGATACAGCAGAGAGTTCAGCAAAAGAAAACTTTTATTTCAAATAGAATAGATGAAATTTTAGATTTGACTAAATCTAGTGAATGGAGATGGCTTCCAGGCAAATTCAATGTAGCAGATGAAGCCACTAGATCTACAGAAACCCAGTGAAGAGTCATTATGGATTAATGGCCCTACTTTTTTAAAATCATCAAGAGATGAATGGCCAAAGATGGCTCCGCCTTTATTAGATTTACAAGATGGAACAGTGTTAGTAATTGGAGATGATACTCAAATAGATAAAGCGCTACCAGATATAAGACGGTTTTCGAAATGGCTAAGACTTGTACGTACAACTGCTCGAGTTTTGTGGTTTGTAGAATGTCTTCGAAAACGATCAAGACCGTTTGTAGAACTCCTTCAGAAAGCAGAACAGTTGTGGATTAGAAAAAGCCAACAGGAAAGTTTTCCGGAGGAAATCGTTCGTTTGAGATCAAATATTTCACTTGACAATTCCAGTCAATTAAAAAAAATTAATGTGTTTCTAGATGAAGCTGGTATTATCCGATTAAAAGGCTAATGCTATTCAAGAAGTTAACAGAGATACACTTGAGCCAATTGTTCTCGACGGAAAACATTCAAACTACACTCAATTACTGATTAAACACTACCATGAAAAGACCTTTCATGGTCATACAGAAAGTGTAGTCAATGAGTTAAGACAAAAATACTGGATTCTTCACTTACGACCATCAGTTAAGCGTTTAAGTTATGATTGTCAATTTTGCTTAATTCGCAGAGCTCAACCCATGCAACAAGTTAGTGGCGATTTACCGTTCGGTCGACTAGCCCATCATCATCGTCCATTTACTCATTGCGGGTTAGATTATTTTGGCCCCATGCAAGTAACAATAGGACGACGACGTGAGAAACGATATGGTGCGTTATTTACTTGTCTTACAACTAGGGCAATACACATTGAATTAGCCGGTAACTTAAGCACGGATTCAGCCATTATGGCGATGCGCAGAATGATGGCTAGAAGAGGATGTCCATCTACCATGTACTCTGATAATGGTACAAATTTTCGCGGGGCTAATATAGAGTTGAAAGAAGTATTACAAAATATTAATCAGGATAGTGTACATATTTTCTTAACAAATAAGCATATAGGATGGCGATTCAACGCTCCAGCAGCACCACATACTGGCGGGGCATGGGAACGACTCGTGCGCAGCGTTAAGCGTTGTTTAGGTGTAGTTTTGAAAGAACAGGCACCTAAAGAAGAAGTGTTGCAAACGTTATTGGCCGAGATCGAAAATATACTCAATTCTCGTCCTCTCACTCATGTTTCAGTTGATGCAGCGGACCCGGAAGCTTTGACTCCTAATCATTTTTTGTTAGGGGGACCTTCTGATGTGCCGTGGTTGGGTTACTGCGACGGCATCTCTCAAAAGTGTTGGAGGAATGCGCAGCGACTCGCGGATAATTTTTGGCGTCGATGGGTACGCGAATACCTACCGACTGTATTAAAACGCTCCGGACAGGTCAATCGGGCTCATATTACAGTAGGAGCATTGGTTATAGTTGTGGATCCATCTCTACCGCGTAATGTTTGGCCAAAGGGAGTAATCGAAAAAATATATCCAGGTCCTGACGATCTAGTTAGAATTGTAGACGTTCGTACGGTTGGTGGTATACTTAAGCGGCATGTTTCAAAATTATTGTTTATTGGAAATGTGAATAATTAATGATTTACTAAGTTATCTTGTTTTTCATACGTCGGATTTGTTTTACATGAAAAACTTATCATATTTGACTATTTTGTTTTGCTTTAGCAAATGTTCTAGAATGTAATATGTTTATTTAGGTGTTTTGCTATATTTTGGCCGGCAGGATGTTAAAAACCTTATTATTTTACCTATACCTATTTTCGTTGATATCCTTCTTTATGAAATATATATATATTTTTTGATTAATTGTAAATAGAATAAGAAGTGTCATACGAAAGAAAATGTGATTAGGAAAAAGAATAATATACGATTGGATTGGAAATGGATAAGAAGGCTTTTATTTTAGTTTGCAGTAGAGACCTTCAGTTTTCAACACTTATTGTGGGATAAAGTTTTGCGGTTTATGAGTTAAAAAATGATTAATTTATATTTTAGACACACTTTAGTCAAGTGAGTTTATTTAACTGATAAAGAGAAAACGATGTAACAGATGTAGTCCACTGAGTTGAAAGATGGAACTTAAGGGATTATTGGTTTCTCAAGATACAATCTATGCCTTGTTATAGCTCACTTAATAGTTTAGAATACAAACGTTTTTCCAATTCTATGGACGGGGCCAGAGCACAGAGGTGCAAGATTTATGGAGATGTCAGAGAAAGGAATCAGTGCTGCAGCTGATTCAGTCAATGGACTGTAATAATAATGATTATTCTTCAATTCGCCATTGACATATAAGTGGTTAATCTTCCATGAGAAATCGTTGAAACTTCAATTCAGTCTTGTTCTTTATCAGCCATGCGCAGCAAGAAACTATAGGTACTGCATACAACTCATCAATGGTGAGATCATTAAATTGAAGCAAAATACATAGATTATAAACAAGTAATCACACACGAGCAACGAATGACGTATGCATGCAACTAATGTGTGTGATAACTGATAAGATAAAACAATCATAAGTATGACCCTTGAAAGATTATATACCAAGTAGAAGCTTTAGGTCATCCCGACTTTACAGTGTCCAAGTAAACTAAATCCAATGCATAATAGTATTAATTTGGCAGCTACAAAATAAAACTGTTGGAAAATGGATTACCAACATCCCACTGGATAAATTTTGATTGAGATTTTTGAAATGAACCCGGGGCGTAAATATTCATCATAATGGGAATCCCGTATTTAAACAATTCGTCTTACATGTGTTATTTGCGCTTCGAATAGTATTAACAATACAGTATGAAGAGATTAAATGCTGTTGGTGCCTTTTATGAAATCGTTGGGCGATGTGGCATGAGACACATCAGAAAGTAGTCTTTATTGTACCATCTTCTCCCTACTAAACTTCTAAAGGAGGCTGAGGAATATATATATAAGGAAATATAGCTCTGGCTAATAAACAGAGGTAAAGAAAAATTTCGACACCAGCGATTTTCTTTCCTTTATTTATCTATCTTTCTATACTTATAATAAATCTGTGGAGAGGTCAATTCTGTACATGAAATATATTTTCAAAATAACTATCAGGTGGTGATTAGGGATCGATACTGATGCCAAAAATGCAATCAGTAAAATTTTTGTCTGTCTGTCTGTCTGTCTGTCTGTCGGTTTGTATGTGCCTTATGGAAACAAAAACCACTCGACGGATTTTAACGAAACTTGGTACAATTATTCTTCATACTCCTGGGCAGGTTTTTGTATACTTTCCAGCAGAGTAGTAAAGGGGAATTTTGGGAAGTTTTGGGAAAACGGGAGAAGTTACTCCATTTTTTAAGCTTCCGTCGCGTGTGCAGCCTTAATGGTTAAACTTACATAGAAATCAAGTATGACGGAAATATTCTTCATAAAATTATCTAAAAAAAATCCTCAACAGTTTATGTCTATCTTTTACGGTTGACTCACAATAACACGTGTAATTCCTGATAGCTTAGCAGTTCGGAACATTCTGATTATATTTGTTTACTCTTACGTTTGTAAACCTCTCACTCATCCCTAATTTAAAAAAGGTTACATTATTATCTATTCAATAAAAAAAAGAATCATAGAAATCGGTAGAGAAACACCGAAATTATACATAAAATAAGCCATCGCACCCGTGACCAAAACCAAATCTTTACTAATTTACATATAACATACTAGATGGCGCCAGTAGTTGCATCCTACATCACGTAATGATTTAATTTTTAGATTGTTATAAATACTTCATAGCGTTTTATTCCAAAATTTGCTATTGAACGGAAATACTGAACCGTTCATAAAAGCGCATTCAAAATCACCAAACTACACTGTTTAGGGAGTGCTATAAATTTAATAAATTGAAAACATTGCGCTAAATTTCACAATGCTTGAGCAGTGACTGAAGGAAGAATACCTCAGATATTTAAAAAAACAACGCTACCCGTACGAAGCTGGGCCGATCCACTAGTTAGTAATAATCCCCGTGTATTAGCCGTATAGTGTCGGCTTCGCCGTGTAGTGTCGGCTTAGAATAGCACTACCCCATTTCTACCGTTGGGTGTACGTAAGAGGCGACTAACAGTATTGGGGCTTTTAAGGGATTTTCCGGCGATGCGGTTGGAAACCCATCACCGAAAAATCCGGTTTTTTGAGTGCAATTTTCCAAAAGTGACTGAGGAATTTCTATTCTTTAGCTCTGGCTACCACTTCTAGGGATTTATAGCCGTGAGTATATGTATGTAATAATCTCCACAAAAGGTTAAAAAGTGTAAAAGAAAAAAAGAAAAGAAGAACTTCGCTCTAGTAGACAGTACTTGACACTATAGCTCAATTGGCAGAGCGACGGGGGTGTATACGGAGGTCGTGGGTTCGATTCCCGCTGGTGTAGAAATTTTCTTTCCTTTATTTGTTAGTAATAATCCTCAAATGAGGTTTTCATGAACAAAACATTCTAATTATTCTTATTTTAAGCTCTGGCTACCAAATCTCTTTGAGATCAATAGCCGTAGATACACATAAAAACTATCGTATTAAACTGGGCAAAGATATTTCTCGACTACAGAATCAGCAGCATATGGATAAGCTTAACAACCTTACTTACTTACAACCAGGCCAATGGTACCTTATGGTAACAGGTACCTTACTCGTACAGGCGGCAGGGTCTTACTCGCCAAATTGGACTATCCTGCAAAAATCTCCCACTCCACTCACATTCATCAGTCGTTTTATACATGCTTTTTGGACGAATCTCTTAGAATGTTATTACACTCTTGATTTATTTACGTGGTCGTACATAATGTAAGTGATAGTTAGTACTGAAACTTCCACAAATCATTCTCAAGCTTCAACCGCAGCATAATTTACAATATTTTTTAAAGTCGGCTTAAGAATCGTTTTTTTTCATTAAAAAATACTTCACAATGTTGTTATAAACAATATCAATGCTTTATAGATTATCATCGCAACTATCCAGGCGTCCGAAATATGAAGAATAAAAGAGCATGTTTAAAAACATTGATGGATGTAAACGAAGCTAGAGATGTTAGGATCGTACAAAGTGGCGATCAATAGTCTCTGCCTACTCCAATGGGAAATAATGGCGTGATTATATTCATTTATGTATGTATCGGAACTATTACGATGCAAATAAACATCTTGCTTTGCTGTCTTATTAATTTTATTTGGTCCTAGTAATATACGAATACACATTTAAAACCAAAAATATGGTTGACCATAAAACTTCCTTCATCTTTGGACTTGGTTAAATAATAAATAAGTTTAGTCATACTGAGTTTAAAGAGACAAGATTAATTGACCACATTTGGTTGATAGACAAAAGAAGTACAGTTATTTAAAATCGTCGCCGATTGTGAAGCAAAATCACGCTATTGTTGATTGGTAACTAAGACAGGTCATTCTTCTAACTTTTAAGTTCAAGAACCTTTTATTAACCTCAGCATCCTACATTACTACTTTGTCATTTGTCACACACTCGTGTAAATAAACGAGAAATCTGGTTATTTCGGCAATGAATCGTTTATTTTGTCAGCTTAAATATTTACAATTAATGGGTTTATCATTTTTTAATAATGCCTTGTAATGAGGAATAACTAAATATATTTGGTCATATTACACCGATCAAGAACCCTTAGAATGTTAGCCCCTAGAATGGTTCAGTGACCTGAGGTAAGGGATACTAATTCGATGATATAATTAATTATATACTAAAGGTCATCACAGCCTCTAGTCACATTACCCAAAAATACTAAAAATGATCCAATACCTTTAGCATTTTCATCGCGGATTATATAGGCTCTGAAAACATTCTAAAGAGTATCACCCATCGTATCACTTAATGAGTTCACTAATGTCACCTGTTGAGACATTCGTCGTTGCATGACGGACGACATAAAACACATTCATTTCCTCCACGATTATATCTATCAACCGACTGACACATTACTCCAGCTACGTATACAGTAAAAAACATTTTCGAAGCAACAAATTAGTAAATTATCAATCTATTTACTTACAGGAAATAATAGTTGATACTTATACAGCTGTAGCATGCAATCGCATGCGCAGGAAGTGTTTTTATGAAAATCTGTGATTGTATTTCACTATTATCTGTTTCATTTATTTAATGGTTTGGTAATAATTCGGGTAATAAGGAATAGGGAGTATGATTTTAGTACTAATATACTCTTTTGATTCATGTTATTATTCGAATGTTTTAATGTACAGCTAATAATGCTTCGGCCCGTTTGCTGTGACTGCAGAAAATACCAATGTAATGTGCACCGTATAATAATTGCATATATTATCATTTTTACTTCATAAGGTTTGTATATTCTTTCGTTATAATGTCTAGTTATTTTAAAATAATTAATTAATTGCTTAATTGCAGTGTTGTGCCGGCTTAGAATGTCACTGCCCCATTTTGGGTGTTGTAGAAGGCGACTAAAGATATGGGTGGGGCTTCTCTCTAAATGGTTATTGGGCGATGCGGTTGGAAACCCATCACCAACGATACTTTATTTCTACAATCTTGTCTCCTATCGTCTATCTCCTCTATGTCTTCTGTTCAGACGCTCATTCAGTGATAACTATGTACCCAAAATATGGAAGAGCAGTCTTATAACACCTATTCACAAAAAGGGCGATAAAAAAGATATACTTAGAGAATTATAGACCAATTTCCAAACTTTGCCTCTTTGCTAAAATACTCGAAAAGATTGTGTTTGATCAATTATATTCATCGCTTCAAGGAGGTTTTAGTGAGGATCAACACGGTTTTTGAGAAAGCGCTCAACAACAACAAACCTACCCTACTGTTGGCGGTTTATTAGTGAGGGCATGGACAATGGGGTTCAGGTAGAGGTTATTTACACCGATTACTAAAAATGCTTTGACCGAATTTTCCACCCTCTCCTAATACAAAGCCTCGCCGATGCTGGCATTCACTGTGATCTGTGATGGTTTGTGTCTTACATATCGAACAGAAGTCAAGCTGTTGCTCTGCTGGGTTTCATGTCAAGCTGGGCCAATGTACCTTCCGGTGTGCCCCAAGGTTTATTACTTGGGCCAATTTTATTTTTTTTATTTATAAACTAGCTTTTTGCCCGCGACTACGTCCGCGTGGACTACATTTTTTGCATCCAGTTTACATCCAAAATACCAAAACACTAACTATACTAACTTCTGTTTTTTGTATTTATATTCCCGTGGGCGTTGTAATAGATATGAAGAACATTGAGACTTTTTAAGTGATTATTGGGCGATGCAGTTGGACGGTTGGACGGACCCCATTCAACTTCCAAAAGTGGATAAAGAATTACTATCTCTGGAGCTGTGGCAACCCTTTTTTGGGATTTATAGCCGTTAGTACATTCTCATGATTGATTGATGGATGAATTTCATACATTCCTTTTTGTAGTGGTTATATCAGTCAATCGCATCAAGATTCAAATTTCTGGATACATTGTATTTATAGAACAAAAATCTGTATGATACCTATATTTCAATCTCTGAGGGGATGAGTTCCAAAAAACCTCTTTAATTGTTCATAAGAAACATGAAACAAACCATTTTGTAACCAAGTTTCTATGTTCAAAAATGAAAATATCTTGAGTAAGTGTAGATAGCAGTTTGGTGACCCGGTGCTGCCCCCTACACTGACTGTTGGTGATGTCTGAGAGATTGCAATTATCGGTCAACAGATTGCGTTACTGAATTAACATTGAGATATTTACTATTATTTACAAACTATGCATTCTGAGGCTTAAACAGAATATTAATTTATGCGTAAGTAAAACATAATATATCTATGAGAATATTAGTTAAACATAGTTAAAAAAACAAAAGCTATAAACATATTCTCAAACCTACCAAATGAATACGTACATACATACAATACATACAATATGCTTTCAATTATCTTTCTTCATACATATTCGCATAGTTGAATGTGAAAAATAAGGATTAGTGCATCCTATTATTCTAACCTAACACAAAAGCAAAAAAGTCTCAAAAAGACTTTATTTACCCGGGTTTTGAACCTGGGTCATCCGTTGGAAATGTTTAAAGCAATCGGTATACAGCTACGCCACAACAACAGAACAGAACAGAACAGAACAGAAAACTCTTTATTGTACATCAAATATGGAAAAACAATTACAAATACACAGAATGAATTAACAAAAGTACAATTGGCGGTCTTATCACTAAAAGCGATCTCTTCCAGACAACCTTTGAATGGAGAGGTCAATAAATTAGAGTCATGTGAGATAGATGTACATCAACATGGTGAAACTGATGACTATGCGTTAATCTGCATAAACAATACAACAATCCAGTCATACTTAAATCTAGTTATAAAATAATAAACTATTAACAAACATATAAATACTATGATACAATAAATTAAAACTACATACAAATATTATGATACATATTTTTATTTATATACTTAATATATATAATTTAATTTGCAACAGTATTATAGCGTTTCAGTGAGGTAGTGCTTTTTTACCATATCCTTAAAAATAGATTGGGATTTAGCCTGACGAATCTCTACCGGAAGTGCGTTCCACAATTGAACAGCCTGCACAGTGAAGGAGGAGCCATAGTAATTGGTTGAATGGGAGGGAATGCTTAATAGAAGATTATGTTCAGAACGTAGATTAAGATCGTGGGAAGAGGAGAGAAATTGAAAACGTTCTTTTAGATAGAAAGGGGTGGCAGGATTGAATAAAATAGAGTGAAGGAGAGAAAGTGTATGTGCATTCCGGCGGAGACGAATAGGAAGCCATTTCAGTTGAGTGCGATATACAGATACATGATCATATTTCCTCAATCCAAAAATAAACCTAATGCAAAAGTTTTGGAGGCGCTCAAGTTTATTAAGTTGCTCTTCAGTTATATCAAGGTAGCAAGTATCAGCATAGTCAAGAAGGGGCAAGAGAAGTGATTGAGCTAACGCAGTTTTAGTAGCAGTAGGAAGAAAATTACGCAACCTTCTGAGGGATCCCGCTGAAGCGAACATCTTTCGGCTAACCATTTCTAATTGTGGCACCCAAGATAAGGTGCTGTCTATCATTATCCCTAGGTTTTTAACTGTAGGGCTAAAAGGAATTGATGTTCCGTCAAATAATATAGGCGGTAGTGACTTATAGTCGATCCTAGAAATAATTCGAGAACTACCGACTATAATTATCTGTGTCTTATTTGGATTCACTTTTAGTCCATATGCTTCACTCCATTTCAAAATCCGCTCCAAATCAACATTAATCAAGTTTATGGACATATTTAATTGGTCAAAATTAGCCTGTGTGTAAATCTGAAGATCATCTGCATAAAGGTGGTAGGAAGAAGTTAGTTGAAGAGAAATACTATTAATAAATATAGCAAATAAAAGAGGAGACAACACACCACCTTGTGGAACACCGGCAGTTAACTCGCACCAGGGAGAGTAAGACTCCTCGATGCGAATACGCTGCCGTCGTCCTAGTAGATAACTACGAAACCAGTCAATCACCGTTGGAGATATGTTAAGAGAACGAAGTAAAGCTAATAATATTTCGAAGTCAACTGTGTTGAAGGCACTACTGAAATCTAGCAATGCCAAGATAGTCAGCAGACCCTTATCCATCCCCAAACGAATGTCGTCAGTAATTTTGACAAGAGCCGTGACAGTACTGTGAGAAGGACGGAAACCAGATTGAAAAGGATTAAGGAGATCATTTTTAGTGAGAAAGTCACTGAGTTGTCTATTAACCAATCGTTCAAGAACTTTAGAAAGGAAAGGGAGGATAGATATAGGACGATATTCAGAAAAGGACTTAGGATTGACTTTTTTAGGAATAGGGGTAACTTGGGCTTCTTTCCATATTGTTGGAAATGATCCTGAGGATATGGAATTGTTAAAAATTTTGGTGATAACGGGAACAATTATGTCAAGGATAGGCAATATCATTTTACGGCTAATACAATCACCGCCTACTGCGTTTGATGTAATAGATATAATGTTCTTATTAACATCACAATCGGAGAATTGACACATATTAAAGGGTGGATGATCCGGAGTTGGAAGTGCAGAAAGATAATTTAATGTTTCAGCCTTTTGAAAACCTCCAAAGACAGAAGATGAGGAAAAATGATTGTTAAGTAACTTGAGGTCAATGTCTTTTGGGATTGAATCTTGACGAGATTTTCCAACTCCTAAGGATCTAAGAAACTTCCAGATTTTAGCTGGATCGCCATTTTCAACGGATTCATGAATGTGGTGTCGTTGTGCATCCCTACACACCCTATTGCAATGATTTCGAATTAAAACATACTTTTCTTTATTTACATCAGTTGGTCGAGATTTAAATTTAGACTTGGCACGTGCTTTTTTAGTCAAAAGATTTTTAATATCAGTACTGAGCCATGGTGCCGGTAAATGTTTCATTTTCACCGCTTTTATTGGTGCATGAACGTCATAAAGTGCTGTTAGTAGAGTATTAAAAATGTTCACTTGTTCATCGACAGTATCCGCTGTAGTACATGACGTCCAGTCAATGTTCGAGGCATCATGTCGCAGCCTATCCAGATCTATACTACCAAAGCTGCGTTGCAGAAGAATTTTTGACTTATTTTTAGGAGGGCGAAGTTTATAGGACAAGTACAGAAGATCGTGATGAGAAAAAGCATCAGCCGGAGTTTGTCCATGAAGAGCAACATGATTGGGAGAAGAGACAGCTATAAGGTCTAAAAGAGACGGCGTACAATTTGGTAAGTTATGAGTGGCATCAAGAGGTAGAATATGAAAATTACTACTTTGGAAAATTGAAACTAGGGATTTAGAGCGGAAATCTCCTTTTTTAAGACAAGTGTTAAAATCACCCATTATAATGGAGTGGTCGTACGAGGGAGTAAGGTCTTCCAAGAGCTTCTCAAACGAAGGAAAATAATTTAAAAGTAGGGATGGACTATAGTAAACACCAAGTAAAACTTTATTGTGACCTAAAGCGAGTTCTATAAATAAATGTTCACCTGCATTGGAGGGAGGAGGTTGCGATGAAGTGCTAATAATGGAATAAGGAATATGGTCTCGGAGATAAATAGCAACACCACCACCACGACCGTTTACACGATCGTTTCTGATAAGTTGAAATCCTGGTAGAGTGTAGGAGGCAGAAGGAAGACAAGGTTTTAGCCAAGATTCAGAAACAAGAATAGCATGAATACTTTTACTGTCAAAAGAAGATAACATATCTGTAAAGTGAGCTGGTATGCTTTGAGCGTTAATATGAATGATATTTAAATTACTCTGAAGTGCAGAAAAGTGAGCATCCAACGTTTCGGTTAACGAAGGGATACTATAAAAACTACCACTAGTGTCTAAATCGTCGGACGAATAAAACGATTGGTAATCGTCACTCAAGTCATTATCACAGAGGTTTTGTTGCATTATAAGTTTCTAATATAATAAATAAATATGTCTAAACTAATATATACCGTTATAAAATACCCTAAACTATAATTATCAAACTTAGTATTAAAACAATAATACATACAGTGAACCATCACCTGCCAGCAGGGTGGATGGATAAAACAAACAATATTTATATGCGAACTGACACGTAAACAGAACGCATTGTGGCTGCACAAACAAATTAAAAAAGAAAGGTATCTAAACAACAAATAGAATATTATGGCTTTAAGGAATTTAAATTGCCGAAAACGTAAAGTGCATAGAGAAGACGCTCATTATTGAATTCAGTCTGTGTCTGCCAGGCAAGTAAATGAAAAACAAACAAATTGGAATAAACAGAAGACACTGGCGAAAATAATGTGACTACTAGGTAGACGCCATTAACCAAAAATGAAAGATTACATTATTATCACAACAAACAAACAAAACACAACAAGCAAAACTAAAAGTTTACACAAATATACTTTAATAAAACAATGTAAGGATAAATAGAACGGTTTCAAAAAGAAAATGTAATGTACTATGAGCGGCTCATATTTAACCTTTACACGTAAATTTTATCAGTTCTATAATTGGCAATGTATGAAGAACTAGTTTAGAAACCTACACTATCATTTTCGTCCGGTACGCACGGGCCTGGTTGTTGCCGGCTTCTGAGTTTTCTTCTGCTTAGTAGGAGCCCCGGTAGCAGCCGCAGCGGAAGCAGCTGGTGCTGAACTGCTCGGAATCCTATTCAGTTCAGCAATCGTCGTGAGGCGATGACGCGACCCATCCGGAGCTATGATATGAATGAATCCTTCGCGCGTCCAGCACTGCGCCACTCCAAACTTCTGCCGTGCTGCAATAAAGGCATCATGCCGCCTTTTCGTCAAAAACTCTGACAATGTTGTACCAGTGCCTTTGAGACGAGTCTTGGATGACCATACCTGGTCCCGAACATCTAAGTTCTTAAACTTCACAAGTATTGGTCTAATTCGATCACCTGCAGACCGTCCCATTCGATGACAGCGACTGATATCACCCGGAGCAAAGTTTGAAACACCAAGTTTCTCCACAACCAGCTTGGTAGCGACTGTGGCAGTATCCTCATCCTTGCTCTCTGCCAAACCATGTATCAGAAGCATTTTGCGTCGACTTCGCATTTCAAGTTGATCTGTTTGACTTGATATAATGGTAACCTGCTTTTGCAAATTAGTCAATACTTGACTAATGAACGAGCGAAATGCAGCAAATTCTGCGGAGAGATCAGTTGAAGTTTGTGTAGGTGAGCCGGACTGCTGCATCTTAACTTCAAAGGCATCCATTCGCTTATTGAACGAGTTTGTCAAGTCATCCAGTGATTCTTGATATTTATTAGCCTCCATTGTTAAATCAAGAAAAGTGAAGTGCGGTTAGAAAATTGTGATTTCACTCAAAACTGTTGCCACTCAGGAAATAATAAATGCTAGCATGTGGTAGTTCACTGTGATATATTATAACATTAAATTACTGTATTGTAACAACTATTTTAAATAAATTTTATTACTTAAATTAAGAGCACACTGTTTAGTTATTAACATCTACCCACGAAAAAAAGATAACAACATTAATAGTGATGTCAAATTTGTGATATGGTATATATCTAGTAGCCATACTATTGACAAACAATTAAATACATACATACATACATACATACATATACTCACGGCTATAAATCCCTAGAAGGGGTAGCCAGAGCTAAGGAACTTGAAGTTCCTCAGCCACTTTTGGAAGTTGCGTCGGGAAAAGGTAGTGAAATAAAGGTTGTTGGTGATGGGTCTCCAACCATATCGCCCAAAAATCCCTTAAAAGCCCCAATATCGTTAGTCGCCTCTTACGTACACCCACCGGAAGAAATGGGGTAGTGTTATTCTAAGCCGACACTACACAGCATTTCATTAAATGGACATTTATTTTGATAAAAATGGATAAAACCCTTATTTTTTTCGAGTACGATAAAGTCGGTCGATGAAAAAATTAATCGTGTAAATATGAGGAGCAATAAGTTGGTGATAGAGCAATAAGACAATGATTTTGATGAAAATGGATGAAACCCTTATTTTTTCCAAAAGACTATTAATGAAGAGTCCGATAAAGTCGGTCGGTGAAAAAATTAATCGTGTAAATATGGGGAACCATATAAAAGTTATGTTTTTTTATGCTCCTGCGGGAACCCTTGCGAAATCCGGGATAAATTATATCCTATATGTTGGCCAGGTGTATAACCTACATTCATGCCAAATTCGGATCAAGATCGGTCCGGTAGGATTAACGTGATGAACGGACATACAGACAGACAGACATTTTTTTCAAAAATAGCAAATTTGGCTTCAGTATCGAAAATAAAACATATTCCACCGGTTTTTATTTTTTTTTTCTTTGTACAGTTTTGACCTCGTTACAGTCTTATTATAGTATAGACTAGTGGATCGTCCCAGCTTCGCACGGGTAGCGTATTTTTTTTTAAATATCTGAGGTTTCTTTCTTCAGTCACTGCTCAAGCATTGTGAAATTTAGCGCAATGTTTACAATTTATTAAATTTATAGCACTCCCTAAACAGTGTAGTTTGGTGATTTTAAATGCGCTTTGATGAACGGTTCGGTATTTCCGTTTAATAGCAAATTTTGGAATAAAATGCTATGAAGTATTTATAACAATCTAAAAAATAAATCATTACGTGTTGTAGGATGCAACTACTGGCGCCATCTAGTATGTTATATGTAAATTAGTAACGATTCGGTTTTGGTCACGGGCGCGATGGCTTATTTTATGTATAATTTTGGTGTTTCTCTACCGATTTCTATGATTCTTTTTTTATTGAATAGGTAATAATGTTACCTTTTTGAAATTAGGGATGAGTGAGAGGTTTACAAACGTAAGAGTAAACAAATATAATCAGAATGTTCCGAACTGCTAAGCTATCGGGAATTACACGTGCTATTGTGAGTCAACCGTAAAAGATAGACATAAATTGTACAGCATTTTTTTTTAGATAATTTTATGAAAAATATTTCCGTCATACTTGATTTCTATGTAAGTTTAACCATTAAGGCTGCACACGCGACGGAAGCTTAAAAAATGGAGTAACATCTCCCGTTTTCCCAAAATTTCCCAAAATTCCCCTTTACTACTCTGCTGGAAAGTATACAAAAACCTGTCCAAGAGTATGGAGAATAATTGTACCAAGTTTCGTTAAAATCCGTCGAGTAGTTTTTGTTTCCATAAGGAACATACAAACCGACAGACAGACAGACAGACAGACAAAAATTTTACTGATTGTATTTTTGGCATCAGTATCGATCACTAATCACCCCCTGATAGTTATTTTGAAAATATATTTCATGTACAGAATTGACCTCTCTACAGATTTATTATAAGTATAGATGATATAAAAATTAAATGTTCTCCTAACACTAAAATATTACTATTTGCTGATGACATAAAAATTCTTAAATATATTAATACTAAATAGGATGTAAATGACTTACAAAATGATTTGGATCGCTTTCAAAATAATTGTTACCAAAAAAGGCTTGATCTTAGTGTCTCTAAATACTACCATGTTACTTTCACTAGAAAAAAGTTAAAACAGAATTTAGATTTTTCGTTTGGTAACAAAGTAATTACGAAAGTTGACTCAATGCGAGACTTAGGAGTAATATTTGACAACCAGTTAATATTTGAGAAACATATTGACCATATAGTCAAAAAAGCCACTTGGGTTTATTATGAGAACTGCGTCGGATTTTCGAGGTATTAAAGCCATTAAAGTTCTTTATTGCGCCTATGTTCGTAGTCACTTAAAATATGCGTCGCCCGTGTGGTATCCTCAGTACCAAATATATAAGTTAAGAATAGACGCGATTCAGAGGAAAATTCTTAGGCATCTTGATTTTAAGAGTAAGCAGTTAATATCAAGTTATGCCGAACGGTGTGAAATTTATCATTTTGTTCCGCTTGAAATAAGGCGTAACATATCGGATATGTGTTGCCTTGTCAAAGTGGCAAACGGTTCAATTGACTGTCCGGAGCTACTGCAACTCATATGTCTCCGCACCAACCAGCTGGCACTGCGTCAGCGGTCCATGGTGCATGTAGCCCCGGCCAAGACGAGATATAGGCAAAATTCATTTTTGATACGCGCTTGTCGTGAATACAATTTGGTTCATAATGACTTTGATACTTTCAACACCAGCACTTCAACGGTGAAGCGTTTACTTACCATTATGTATTTCTCAAAAGAAAGCTCTTAATAGAGTTTTATATATTATGTGGCAGTTAAAAAAAAGTTTCTTTTTACCATAAATTTGTCATTTATACTATATATATATATATATGATTTTGTATTTGTTTATATACATATAAATACGTTTTTGTTTTAGAATAGGCACTATAATGGTTGTAAATTAAACGTAATTATTATATTTTTCCTTTTCATAAACTACTGGTGAAGACTTTTAACTGGCATCGATGCTATTTTCTGTTACGTATATTGTTATTATTTAGTAAGTCTTCCAAATAAATAAATAAATCAAATTCCAAATGTGGCTGAGGAGTTTCTAGCTCTGAAGCTCTGGCTACCCTTTTTTGGAATTTATGGCCTTGAGTATATGTATGTATGTATATGTCGCAGGAAAATCGTCAAACTCGTTAACTTATAAGTTTCCTAGGAAACTTGTAAGTTGCCGGAAATCCGTCAAACAGCATGCGAATTTACATCTTACCTGATAGGTTTTAGGAAACTTGTAAAATAACGAACTCACCTCAGGAAGATTGTAAGTGGGGATCGTTTTTGACAAGTTTACTAGTTTTGAATTTAAAATTTAGGAAATTTGTAAACCTCCTAATGGCTGCTAGTGAAATTGTTAATAGAAGTAGTTACTTATGATGATTGGTTAAGATGTGAGTTTAGTAAAGAAAAAAACATGAATTTAAAGTAATGACAATGTTTTGATATTTTCAAATATAAATGAGGAACTGGACTAAGAAGGGTTTCCTGGCCGTTAGTCTTACGTAATGATAAACGAAAACTACAAATAATTTATTACGATGACGGATTTTTACTCTAGTTTCCATTCGTTAATCAACCAACCTTGTGACTTGCTTTTCATACACTCACATTACAGTAGCGAATTACTACTAAAATCAGAAGGTGGCGCTGGGTATGCAGCTATTCACCTAACATCACTTAAACAGCCTTTGGTTTCCTCTTAGGACAACCGCGGGATAAAATATTATTAATGCAGTAAATTTGTTAGAATTTAAAATCTTACAAGCATCGGTTAAGAATAGCACTAACATGTTTCTGGCGGTAACCTATAACAATGGATGTCATTGGAGGCGATGCGGTTGGAGACCTATCGCCAATAATGTTTACATTACAATACAATCTTTTCCCCTTTAACTTCCGAAACTAGCTAAGAAATTTCTTATTCCGACGGTCAGGTTACCCACCCTATCTAGGGATTTATTGCCGCAAGTATAGGTATGTATGTATCGGTATTAAAACGCTCTTTAAAAAAAGATCTAGAAGGTATTCATACTATATAACAACAAAGTATCACGATATATACTCAAACAATTTATATTTAATAAATACTCTTAAAACTTTTTAATTTTATGTGAGTAACAGCAAATAATAGCAAATTAATAGATTAGCATTAGTAAAGCAAGGAAAATATTAGTTTCGATTGTCGAGTTGAAAAGACGCGCGAATGCGTCACGTCACGTGACCGCCGCCAGCCAATCCGCATTCGCTAACATCCCTCTCTTCGCGCCGTCAACGCTGCATTGACAACTTTCCTAGCGGGATTCAGGAAACTTGTAAAGTTCCTAAAATACAAAATTTTAAACTCGGAAACTTGTCAAAAATGATCCCCACTTACAATTTTTCTGAGGTGAGTTCGTTATTTTACAAGTTTCCTAAAACCTATCAGGTAAGATGTAAATTCGCATGCTGTTTGACGGATTTCCGTCAACTTACAAGTTTCCTAGGAAACTTATAAGTTAACGAGTTTGACGATTTTCCTGCGACATATTTTGCATGCAGCATGCCTTTGACGACAGCCGTGGCTGAGTGGATAGGTGACTAGCTTCTCGGTCCGGAGGTTGCGGGTTCGATCCCCGCTGAGGGCATCATTTATGTGATGAGCGTAAATGTTGTTTCTTAGTCTTGGATGTTATTTATATGTGTATTGTATAATATTAAATATATCGTTGAGTTAGTATCCCATAATACAAGTCTTACTTAGTTTGGGGCTAACTTGATCTGTGTATAATATGTCCGTATATATAAAAAAAAAAAAAAATATATATAATATATAATAATGCGCTATGTGTATAAGGAGCTGATGATAATAAATATTAAAGGAACGGATATATTTTTTTTATCGTATGAGAATAAATTTGGCCTGTGGTGGGTACCCAATCAAACTAAAGAATCTTAATTGTCTAATTAGTAACTACGATCCATAGTATCTGTAAGAAATTTCACAATTATATTCAAATGGCCACCCACCACCTTTCAGACAATTTCAAAACAACGCAAAATTTTATAAGAAGAGCAGCATTACTGGTCTATTATTATACTGTGCCTGGGCTGCTATAAATCAGACTTTATTGTGTTTGCCTTATCGAGACGTTACAGTCGAATATCATTTACTTGCTCCAGTATGCAATCACATTAAAAATATTGCGAAAATTTGGACTATCACAGCAATGAGTTTTAAGCTGACACATCTCGAAAAGACAAAAGCACCGTACAAAACCTCCGAAGGAGAGACCTTTCCTTTTTTTGGAACGAAAAGGAATTATTCCCTACCTAGCCTAGTTAATTATGCAAGTCGGGATGCGCTTCTCTTTTATCTCACTGCACTGTATTAAAATGATGCAAAATTCATTTTGCGGATTTTAGAAATAATCTTAGGCGTCTCACGGATTTTGTTATTGAAATGGTATCTACTTTCGACTGCAATGCTTAACTGTGACCCCTCGTGTGGTGAAATATATGGAAGTGCCAGAATAGAAGAAACGATTCAGAAATGCTATAATAAAAAATGCGCATGGCATGCATATAAATACATATTGCTATATTCCATTCTTTTTAGATGTATTCGTATATCATCTAAGGATAGTACAGTATATTAACCACCACATACAAAATACCACATTAACACGTGATACAATACTTTATCTGTCGTAGGTGTATTGAGTATTCATAAAGCTAAAAAAATATAGAAAATAGCATTTGAAATACTTCAATGGCAGAAAATTGGTTCGGTTTCGTAATTATAGACAAATTCAAAGCTGCGATTTTGTATACCAACAAATTTTCAGTATTTCTGCAAAATTATAATTACATTATCATTCCAATTTTTATCAAATGCTCATTATTATAAATGGCGGGTTCTAATATCCAAGCAGACAGCAAATAATAACCGCTCAATAATTTTACTGCAGGCGAAAAATTTGGACTCTCCAGCTCACTCAATTTGGTCACCTCTCAGTGTTCCAGCAAAGCTGAAATTTATCTTTTTCTCTTATACAATTACTAGGGGTCTAGTGGGGTTGTCCAGGGTTTGCAGCCGCCCCGAAAGGGTAAGCAAATCGTACTTGGCGGTAAGTAAGGGTAAGTAATCGTTGTGCACACGACGACGTCTACACCTCGGTTAATCACGTCGGCTCGTGGGCTAAACCCTGGCCTGGTAGGCTTTAGAAGACAGAATTCACGCGGATACCTACCGCAAGTGCACAACTCTATCATACTCGACGGGAAAGGAAGCTTACGCTGATAAGCACCGAGTACTGGCGGACCCGGCGAGTTAGCAAGGCAATGTCAATGGCCTAGGGCGGCAGTTGAGGTTAGAAGTGACTGCCGACTAGAGACTCCATCCGAACCCTCAGCAAGTCGTAGCATTTTCCATTCCACTGTGCTACGGAGCATGAGCACGAGGGACGGCATCTGCGACTGCGCGACCGCGTATGCTCTAAAATATTCATGTGCAGATGACTACTTACTAAGATCTTCTACGCGGATACCTATGCTTTGTAGCAGAATCCTCAGTTGGCCTGCAACAGCTCATGTCTGATGTAGACAAGTTTTGCTATAAAATTGTCCTAAAAATCAGCATGAAAAAGGCGTAGGTGATTTCTTTAGACATTGACGGTCACGAGGTGCTGAAAATCAAACTTGGTGAGGATGAGCTAAAACAGGTCGATAAGCTCCGCTACCTGGGAAGCATTCTAACATCCAAGTACGACCTTGTCACAGAGAACTACAGCAGAATCGGAGCTGCAGCTGTAGCATTAAGCAGGCTCGATACCAAGGTAGCTATCAAAGTAAAGCTAGGTATCATTTCATGTAGTTTCATTTACATTTATCAGCCCGGCAACAGGCAGTGTCTTACTTTATTGTATTCAAGATAGGAAAAATGCACCATAGTGTTGCCTCAAATATAGTTTTTTTCGTATATACTGGAGATAGATACAGTATTCCGCCGATTTTTTATATTTCTTATATCAAAAGGTCAGACATGCTGGAATATTTTTATATAGGTCCATTTTTTTTTTATCTACAGATAAATTGACTACTGGGTTTCATCATTCCCAATACATCTTCAACAGATGAAGCGGTATCTAGTTTTAATGTGGGATTTGCTACTATGCCGTAAATCTACTGAATGTTGGCTCTATAGACTAAACGGATGTTATGGGGTGTTCTCAGTGTTGCCAACGTAGGCGATTTTTCGCCATTTAGGCTACTCAGATTGGGAAACGGCGACCAAAAAATCGTAAAGGCGACTGGTCGCCTTTTAGGCTACTCAAAAAAGATTAAATTTACTTTCATTTATAGTCGAACTAGCTTTTTGCCCCGCGACTTCGTCCGCGTGGACTTATTTTTTTGCATCCAGTTTACATAATACCAAAATACCGAAACACTATCTCAACTCTGTGTTTTATATTTATAATCCCGCGGGCGTTGTTAATGACATAAAGGACATCGAGACTTTTTAAGTGATTGTTGGGCGATTCAGTTTGTGAAGCATCACTAACAACCTTGTTTAAACTATCTTTTATTAATCTATTTCCAAAATTGGATGAAGAATTAGCATCTCTGAATACCCTTTTGAATACCTTACCTCTGGCTACACTTTTATGGCATTTATGGTTGTTAGCATATACTCATGAATGATTGATAGATGGATTTCATAAATTCAATCGCACCAAGTTTTATTATAAAATGTAAAAAAAACTCTATATTAACTTTCATTTGCTATATCAACCCGTTAGGTGTTGAGTTCCAAAAATTCCTTTTTAATTGTTCATAAGAATCATGAAACAAATATACCAAGTTTTTATGTTCAGAAATGAAAATATCTTTAGTAAGTACAGATACGGATAGTAGTTTGGCGCTGCGGCGGCGGCCCGGTGCTGCCCCCTACACTGACCGTTGATGATATTGGGAGAACTTGCAGCGATTGCTCGGCAATATAGGGATGATTAGTGGTGGATCTCCATCCAAAATAATCGCTAAATTGAAGGGATAGTGCTTGCTATTATTATATATAGTGCTATTTTAAGCTAACAAAACTTTTTTTTTACAAAAAGATTGAAATACCTGAGATATGAACCCGGGACGATTGATTCATAATAGTTCTAATTAAATATTCATAGTAGTTAGTTATACCGCTACGCCACGGAGACGTTACCGGGGCGGTGTCAAATTTTTATTACGCTTTATTTCATATTAGTCTTACTATTGATAAACAAATTTGTCATTTAAATGTTCATTTATTTTGATGAAAACTAATGAAACCCCTTCATCTTTCCAAAATGAACATTAACAAAGTGTCTGTTGTGAATTCCATCGATGATAAAAATAATCGCTGCAATATTTTGAGCCATATATGAGTTAAGGTTTTTTGATGTTACTATGAGAACTCTTGCGGATTCCTTAGTTTCAAGGAATCGTCGTCGTTTCATTTAGCTTCTAAATTTACATGTTTATATTCGTTTGCAATATAAGTAGATGTAAAAAAAAATATACGATAAACAAATAGTACATCATCCCTCGGGAGTTTCTTATTTTCGGGGATCCATTATCGTACCATTAAGCTTCTAAATTTTGATTTTTATATTAGTTTACAATATTTTACTTTGTTTTAAACGATACACAGCGCCATCTCCAATGCATCCAGCAAGCAAACAATATTTTTGATATCCCGTGGGAACATATTTTTTTCCAGGATAAAAGTCCCTATCATTTAATTTAGACTTCTAACTACACGTCTGAAAAATTTCAAAGTAATCGGTTCAGTATTTACGGCGTGAAAGCGGAACAAACAAACAAACAAACTCACTTTCTCATTTATAATATTAGTATGGATTACGACACAAATAAGCACAAAAAATTTAGCTACTTCAGAAGATATACGATAATCAAGATAAAAAGATGGTAAAACTCCTTGGCAAAACCCTTCACCCATATTGAACGTTTCATCTCTAAATACGTCTGAGATCATGTTGGTACTACTGTGAAAATATCACAGGTGGAGTTGCGAAAATTTAAATTCGAATCAACCGAATATTCGAATCAGAATGTTGATTAGAACTATTCGAATCAGGAATTTTTATCCATTTAACCTTTAGGAGTACTAACAAAACAGGGCAAGAACAGAAACTGCTCGCAGCAGATCAAGCAGAATAATGTTTTAGAGTCTGGCTAATGAGTCTTTGGACACGCCAATTTAAAATCTTTTCTTTCTTTAACTTTTAAACACAGATTTGATACTTTTATTTTCTTTAAATAACTTCAGACTCTAGTTTAAAAACTAGTTGTTTAAGTGTTAAGAACTGATTTTCTTGTATGTGCAGGAGGTTATAATATAAATACGTAAGTAAATAGTTAAAAAGGTGCTTTTATTTTAGTTTCGGGTTTGGGCTACTTTAGGCTACTCAAGCTTTGAAAATTGGGCGACATACGGTCTTGACTTGTTGGCAACACTGGGTGTTCTGACGGATAGCACTTGACACTGGTAAAAGTATCGGTCGGTGCGGTGCGGTCGTTTGGTAACAATATCACCCGTCTCCGTCCGTCAATGTCAGTCTGCCTATTCTGTTGTCAATGTAGGTCTATGGACTGAAGCATTGGTGGTTAAAATTTTGTATTTTTAGTATTTTTCTGGTTTTGTGCAAAATTTTACAATGTATACTGTTTCTAAGGGACCCAGCAAAATAGTAGCCAAAACACGACGAGGTTTGTATCGAAATTACATAGTACTAAACTCGCTATATCCCCTCGCTCAAACTTTGGATCATATGACATTGAATGTTATTTTTCAGGACTTTCACAAAATTTAGATAGATTAGACAGCCGCAAAGACTTAAACCGTAAAACCTCCGAATCAGACAATGGAGAAGTATGCAAGTAAGTCACATAAAGTCTGTAATATTGCTCAATAATTTCATCAATCTTTACATAACCTCATAACACTACACACTTATTTCCGGTATTCAATTTATGTTATTCTCTGTATTTTTATATTTCAACCGTCATGAATTCATAATGCATGTTAAGTTTAATGAAATTTATAAAGTATAGGAGGTTTGAATCAGAAAAAAATGTGTAATTTATGTTCCTAGTGAAACCAAGTACAATGTCCAACCAATCTACAATGCTTCTTTAAGCCAAAAGTGCAGCGAAACACTTGTAATATACATACATACATTATGTGCATGTGACACAAATAATGTGTATAAGATAGCCTCAGTCTATCCAAATATAAATTGCCACATTGTATGGTCTTATTATTAATAAATTTCATTACAAATTAACTTTATAGCTGCTATGATGATATTTATTTTGAAAACTTGGAACATTTTGAAGAAGTGCATGGCTGTATATGAATTTTCAAAATTAACATTCAATTTAAATATAATGTTGCAAATTTGTAGTTTAAAATGGTATTATTTATTTTACATATACACTCACGGCTATATCCCTAGAAGGAGTAGCCAGAGCTACAGAATAATAAATTCCTCAGCCTCTTTTGGAAGTTGAGTTGGGAAAAGACTGTATAATAATTATTGTTGGTGATGGATCTCCTCTTGTTAACGCCCACCGTAAGAAATAGGGTGATGATATTTTTAACAGACACTACACACCTAATTATTTCAACCTTGGTTTATTGTTGTTATTAGCGACATGATAGTCCAGTGGGTAGAACACCCGCCCGAAAACAGAAGGGCGTGAGTTCCAATCCTGGGCCTACACCAATTTGTCTTTTCTAAAGTCATATGTGTGGTTAATTTATCATGGTTGTTAACGGTGAGGGAAAACATCGTGAGGAAACCCACATGGCTGAGTTGTACTTAGTCATGTGACAGTGTATTCGTACAAAACGGCGATAGGCCTGCCCCCTATCTTGTGAGTACACTGTCTAAGCAAAACGTGGGTACCTTCTTTGGAAACTAGATGGCGCTTGCCAACCCCTTCGGGGACAAACGGCGTGATCATGGTTTATTGTTAAATGAGGAACTCAATGTACGTAAATCACCATCTAATCCTTCGATCATATAAACCAAACATACACCAATAAAGTACAAAAATGGCCTGGTCAAACAGTGTTTTTTTTTTATATGGTAAGCACGTTTTCACTGACAGTTGCGTGCTAGATCTTGCAATAAATAATAATAGGCCTTAAGAAAATGTGGTAAGGTTGATAATTGTAGGAAAATAAATGTGTAATTAACAAACAGTCTTGTCATTCTCGTGGTCCTCTTTTGTGCATTGAATTTGTATCGAGTGCATCTTTGGTATATGTGATCAAAGATCTGATCCCATATTTGATTTGGAAGCAATTTATCATCAACTTAAGTATTGAAGTCTTGGCTTCACACTATGCAATTACTATTATGACTATATTAAAGACAAACTAAGAGGTCTTTTAAGAAAATATAATGATATGAATGAAAGATAAGATAAAAATAATTTATTTCAAAATAAAAAGAGTAATTTTCTGGTTTTTCAAAGTCACAACTAACTTATGTATAACTTAAATCTCTATGTCTATTTTGGATTTTGAAGGTGTATTGTTGTGAGAAGAACCTGTAAGAAATTCATCAACACAGATCTTTTCTTAGTCATATTACAATATTGGTGTATAACATACATAACATAAACATTCACGCCGAATATCCCCGAAGGGGTTGGCAGAGGTACTAATACTTCTGAACATCACGTGACTTTGTCACCTGGTGTTCAGAGTACCCACGTTTTGCATGGACAGTGTACTCACGTGACAGGGGGCAGGCCTATCGCCCCCTGTCACGTGATATTGGTATATGTAATATTGGTGTATGTCTGGCATTATCCTAAATAGAGCCCTGCTGATACCAAGCAGTTTCATCTATCATATAAAGATTGTGTGATATTGAGAAATAGTGCAATTTGTTAACAATATGATAAAAGATGATGAAGAAGAAAATGTTCAAATAGTATAGGCTCATAAAAATTAAACGCTAGTTCAAACATACATACATAATCTCACAGTTATAAATCCCTAAAAAATTAGCCAGTGTTTGCCAAAGTGTAGTGGACACAAGATCAATCAATGGCTCTTTTGATGGGTCTTGCCTTACAAACAATTAAAGCCCTATTATCTTTAATCGCCTTATAATAAGTATGTAAATGTATTATTTACTGGCCTGAACCATCCTATAAAACTCACAGATTTTATTTAAGTTTATAGTGAGTACCCAATAAATGAAAACGTTTATTGATTTTTTTGTATTAATAAATATTATAAAATTTCCAGCATGCCAAGACCAGTATTTCATTCCAATGGTAAGAAAACAGTTCACCAAAGAATACAACATGATGTGCTGACACCACAGCACGAGGAGATTATCAAATACATTAATGAAAGTAAGTTTTTATCTATTACTTGGACAATTATCTACCATTGAGTCTGTTTAGACAGCTATTTCTGAAAAAACACTAAATAATGCCTCAACACATGTTTTTAAATAATTACATACATACATTGCAAAATACATACATACATACATATACTCACGGCTATAAATGCCTAGAAGGGGTAGCCAGAGCTAAGGATAGAGAAATTCTTAAGCCACTTTTGGAAGTCGCGTGGGGAAAAAGATGTTAAAATAAAGGTTGTTGGTGATGGGTCTCCAACCTCATCGCCCAAAAATCCCTTAAAAGCCCCAATACCATTAGTCGCCTCTTACGTACACCCACCGGTGAAATGGGGTAGTGCTATTCTAAGCTGACACTACATAGCGAGTCAAATTTAATGGCTCTAACTAATGAATGCAATACTTAAAGATATATGTTTACCCTTGCACAATGATAGATGTCTGTGTAGGAACAGCAGAGATATACTGGCCAGTACACCCTGCTGTGTACCAACTTATAATTTGTACGATACTCGATGTAGCATTTTGTATGACGCTGCTAGTATGCGAGTGAGGTCACCACATCTGCATAGGTTTCTTATGGTTAATGAAAATGATATATTACTACAGTTACGTAAAGTCATATGACTCATTAAAATTCTACAAAAAATATTTGGCTTTGTATGATAACGAAAAAAACTGGCATAAGTCCAAACTAAGACTGGATCCTATAATTACATATATTCACATTTTTACATATATTTTGGGATAATTCCAAAAGCCTAGTTCTGGACAATCTCTATTTTTAATTATTAATGACGTAAATGTATTGTTACCATAATGTAATAACATTTTACTATTAACCAGCTTGAAATAATAAGTAGGGCTTCCATAAATATTTGAAATACATTTTTTTACACTGTTGAGTATGTTATTTGAATAAATTAGGTACAAATTGTTATCGTGAGGTAAACCAAAGTGGTGAAGAGAGAAGCGTCCATTAAATAGTTTGTGTAACATGTATAGTTTTGAGAGTAAGTTACGTACGTGACACTGATTTTCGTGTAAATCAAACAGCAGGACAAGCACGAGCACTATTTTATCGACACGATAACGGTTAGAATGAGATGGCAGTACACGATACTAAGTAAGTGCGTAAGAGATGGCTGCTTTATCCCACGCGATAACTAGTTTAAACATCGCTCGTGCTTGCCCTTCTGTAGGGCAAGCACGAGCGCTATTTTATCGACACGATAACGGTTAGAATGAGATGGCAGTATACGATACTAAGTAAGTGCGTAAGAGATGGCTGCTTTATCGCACGCGATAACTAGTTTAAACACCGCTCGTGCTTGCCCTTCTGGTATACATAGCACGGTTAGACATCGTTGGTTCGTTTAGGGTTGCGCTTAAAAACAACAATGATTATTTCGTTCATACCTCTTCTCACAACCTACTCAACATACAAAGCTACTGCGTGGAGGACTATTTTATCTATGTGTATGTAATTATATCTATGTAAATATCTCTTTAATCGTATTTTTGGTATATATAAATATGTGTGTAATGTATTCTTCCTTATTTTTCAGCCTGGGTACAGACAGCTTTTGGAGAAAGTGAACCATCATCGCCTGTGAGCACAATAGGTATGATACCAATTCTATTAAGTTTTTGGTTACGATAACCTGTTTGGATTGATTATTACTTTTTCACATACGTATAAGTTCAAATAACTATTATAATAAAATTATAATATGAAGATTAATGAGAAGGTGATTAACATCAAATAAGAAATGTGATTAATTTTTAGCCTTAAGTGTTAAGAATTAAACAGTATTTATGAAATGGCTGATGAAACTAAGCTCGAGGGGTCTGCTAGGATCTTAAAAAGTGGCTAACTTTTGGCTCACGCTCACGCGTATATTTTTTGTTTTAGAAAACAACTTGGTAGTATTCGTTAGTATGCATACTCACTCTTGGCCACTGTAGACCATGGCCAAATTACCGTATACAGGATATACTCGAGCCTCATAATGTGTCATATATGTGTTATAAGGTATAATTTTAATATGATTTTAACTCCAGGATCAAGCAGTTCGACCCCAGTGCCACCATATTACCATTTTTCTATCCGTAAACGATATTAGCATTCGTACCTTTTCTTACAGCCTGTAAAATATATTCGTGTCCCTCGCCGCCGCTTCGAAGGTCAAACGAATTTACGGCAGAAGTATAGAATAATGCAAATTTTGGCGCTAACTAGTCGATGAAACTAACGACGACAAATACGGAATTATCGTTGGATTCGTGAAATATACCCACTTATCAAAAATGTCAAAACCCGAATATTCGTTTTGTGCGAAGAGCGACAGTCATGAACGGTTTAGAGGTTAGAAGAGATACGTATGCTATTATCGTTCTTGATGTGAAGGGTAGACTTTCTGGGTAGGCTAAAGTCTTTCAGTAAGGACATATATGGGCTATGAGTTAGGCTGCCACCCGGGGAAGTTTTTTCGAGTGTCCAATTTTTGTTGTCAGGGGAGACACATGTTTTTACAAATAAACGATAAATAAAAATAAATATTTAGTTAAAAATGCATCTACACTAATCCGCATTAAAGAAAGCTCGGCAAAAAATTCGATATCAACAAAGTAAATAAAATGAAACAATGTTATTCTTTCTGATGCAAAAAAGACTTTTTGAGAGGCATCCAGGGAGTAGAACATAATCCGCCCAAATGACCGGGATTTTTGCTATGTTTGTCCGTGGGGCAATTTAGGTGATGCTTAGCTATGAGGAATAATTTGAACTTATTTCAACTCCAGGATCAAACAGTTCATCCCCCGCGCCCCCTACCAACCTGTACTACCGTGACGAGCCGCCAAGCCCGGCTTTACGAGACTTCCAACCTTTCGACCTCGAGACCTGGTGGGGCAAACGATTGTTCCAGAATATCACCAACTCTTCTTAAGATGGGAGAGAGAACTAGATGTGTAGGTCGATGGAATGGGCGGTGATGTAAGTTACAATCAACTGTGATTTACTTAAATTTTTCTTGTTTTATTGAATCTTAGTTTAGAGCCATTTTTTTTGTTTATATTTGTGGTTTTTTTATGTTACTGTCTGTATAAGACCTGTTTTTAAAGTAACTGATTTTAGTTTGAATGTTTCATGTGCCAACAAACTTGTTACATTGTTTTGCAGTAATTATGATGGTCTGAATTATATTTATTTATATTACGATACTTATTTTTTAAATACAAGTTTAAGTAACTTACAGTTGATTGTATCTAAACTCCACATTACAGTTTATGATGCGTAATCCATAATAAACAATATCATTCTTTCTTTTTTACAGAAGTACAGATTTTTTCTCGTATTGCATAAAGAGAAAACTACATTGCTACAAGATTTAAGTTAAAATAAAGTTAGGAAACGAAGTAGAAAGTTAAAAAAACAAAGCTGGCCTATTCATTTTAATTTTTATATATAAAAGTAAAATGAAAAACATATGAAAATCCGTTTTGGATACAAAAAAAATTTACAAAAAAACGTATAGATTAAGAACCGGTTTCCAGGTTTTATTTAATTGAATTGCACAGTCCAGCTCAGCAGAATCCACATTAAGATTATTCTTAGTAATTTACACACATTACATACAAACAATTGTGGAAAGTGTGATAGGTTGATCCATATCTCTATGCAAACTCAAGTTATTTTTTTAAAAACAGTAATACCTATAAGTATTCAAAAACAAACATAATATTTAATGAAAATGGTTAAAGATTCCAGAATGTTCTTTATATACCGCCTTCAATTTTAGAAATAGATTCATTGCAAATTTGAAATTAAAAGTTAACCTACGATATGTTATTAAAACTACCACTGTCGTATCCCTTTTTATACCGCAATCAAAATTACCTTCTTATAGTTACTACCGCAATCAAAATTACCTTCTTATAGTTACTACCGCAATCAAAATTACCTTCTTATAGTTACTACCGCAATCAAAATTACCTTCTTATAGTTACTACCGCAATCAAAATTACCTTCTTAGAAGTATAATTGCAATGGGCAGAGTTGAGTTAGCATTTTAAGAGAGCGATTATTTTTGTTGTTTATTGCTTGATAAGTTTTTCAGGCTTGTTAAATCTCAAAAAGTACTCTGTTCTAGAGTATCCTCAAATAATACTTGAAAAATACTTTTTGATACTATCGCGTAGTGCTGAAAACTGATTAAAATTTCGTAGATCTGCTAGTTTTTATCTTCATGTGGATAAAGCAAAGACCCGATTCAAATTTACACCTCGGATAAAAAAGACATAATCTTACAGAAACAAATATAAATTAATAATATCAAACTGTTTGTGAAATCTTATCTGCACATACGAGAATTCTACAGTAAGTAAAAGTTACTTTCAGAACACTTTTTCTTTCTCAAAAATTTAAATCTTATTTTTTTTTTTTTTTACATATTGATTTTACTTCTTTATCTATTAAAGTACAAGGCAAGCAAATTTATACAATTAAATAGTATAATTATTGTGGTACGATCAATTAGTAACGTAGACAAGTTCTATCTCCTAATTCTAATTTGTTACAATATAAGAAAGTGCACTTCACATTCTTGACTAATAGTAGACATTTCTTACTTTTTTTAATGAAAACTCTATTTTAGAATAATGGCCACGATTTACTAGCTTCAAAAATCTTCTGCTTTAGTAGAAAGATATAAATTATATTTATAAATGTACTAAACATTACAATTTTGTATACTAAAAACAAAATATTGTATCAATTGTAGGAAACTTATTTATATCTAAGCAGATGTGCCCTGCAAACATCCCCGTCCTTGTTTTACTTAATTCACTTGCTTGTTTACTAATAACAAATTGTTGCTTTTTTATTAAAAAAATATTTTAATAATGAGCATCCTGTAAAAGACACCAAACTAAAATGTATATTTAAGATTACAGTTATCTAACAAAAAAATGTTATTAAATGGACAAAATGTATTGTTTTAACAACACATTTTTGTCCATTTTTGTTAATTCTATAGATCATGTTATTATTTCAATAATACAAATTTACAATGCAATAAATATATTGATCCATATTTGTATGGATGAATAAGCAATATTAAATAGGTGATTAAAAAGTATTTTTTATATTTGTATGAATCAATGTGTGTTTGCTTGTTCAAGCGGAAAATACAAAAAGCTATTTCATATAGCATCTTGTTGTCGTTTTATGCTTACACTATAGTTTCCTTGTGGTTGAAACATATAGTATTCTATCCCCCGTACCATGAGATGATTGAGAGCAGTAATGTCACGATTTTGTGACAGACATCCAGAAATTGTATTAATATTAGCGGCTGATTTCACACAAAACGTGACATACTCGCTTTCAAACGTCACAAACTACAAGAGCTGGTTCGATTATAAAAATATGTACTATAAATTTAGTGGAAGAACATCAGTAAAATAAAATAGTTTGCGAGCACTTTTCATAACTAGAGTTTTCACTACTTCATAGATTCAACCCTCAGCAATACATTGGCATACCTGTGGGTTGAGTCCTTTCTGCTTAACTACGTTCTGTTATTCTTGGCTTGAACGAAAAAAACTTGCTTTGATTAAAAAGCCATATAAACTGTAGTGGCGTAAGCACACGCCTATAATATAATAATATGTCTGTAGAATGAAATTTATTATAATTCAAGTAATAAAATTGGAAAAATTCTGATTATGTTGATTGGTCGACAATTTTCGTGTGAAACTAATTCCCGAAATTTACTACCTATGTTATATTTCAACATATCTCCAATCTAAATAAATATTTGTGGAACAGTGACTTAAGATATTGCGTCTACAACTTTTATGCGAATGTATTCTATAGTGCCATTATAAACACAGCAATTAGTTAGTCTTCCACTTATACAAATTTACATGATGTTATCATAATGTATAAGTAAATAATGTTATATATAAATGTTGTGTAAGGCTCAGTTGCGATATTTCGTAATAATTTCATACAGCATGCTCTTATTTGTCCATTTCATTGTGAGATTGAGATACACGTATTTGGAATTGTGTAAGTGTGAATGAGTAATGACGAGAATGTTAGCATCGCTGTTGTTGTCCCTCTTTTCCAGACAACGATGGAAAGAGACAGCCCTAAGGTCTGATGTTGAATTCCGAAGGAATTCTGACAGATGAAATTTTTTGATATGTCAGAGATTACAAACAGTTTTGGTCGAACTCAAAGCATCTAAATCCACATTTTATTTGTTAGTGTAACTATTTTATTAAGTGCGATGCTCAAAATCAACATTGAATTAACGGCCAGTGATACTTAAGACAATGTTATCTGAAAATATCTAATATCTTTATGAATATATGTAAGAATACTAAGGAATTGAAAATCAGATCTTAGAAAAGTATATGGCTATGGTTGAAGTCCAATTAGATTTCTTTATACCTTTATATATATTATAAAAATCTATATAACATTGACATATGAAACTTCCATTTCAAAAAGGCGGTCATTGCTAGTCTTGTTTAGTTGTGGTATGTTCAGCAGTTCTCACCGAGCCATTTCAAGGGTTTCAATTGTATTTCAATGAAAGCCAATTCAATGTATTTCTGAATTCATCGTATACTTCTCTGATTAATACCTTTCAACTATAACATATTTATATAATGTTAGAAGTTGCAAGGATGTTAAAAGTAGAAACGAACAAAATTAATTTTATTTATAATATATGCCTTCCCTTCTATTATTTTCGAATTATCAGCATTCAGTCGTAAATATTAATTAAAGAAGTGCGAATATCTATTAAAATTAAGTTTTTAGTTTGGTATTATCGAGCTAAATACAGAGCAAAAACAAAATATATTTATATCTCTTTTATTCCTTAGCAATATTATCAAATAAACTATTCGAATGGATTCGATAAAACTCGCACTATGCATTCAGTAGGCGGAATGTAAGTTTAAAAAATCGTTTTCGAACAGAATGATTGTGTTCCATACATCAGAGTGAGAACAATACTTATTTGTGTCTCTGCTGGCATATGTCAGAAAATTGTGTGTTGTTTTCTATTCAGTACTTTAAAAGCATTGATATTATTGTATGATTTTGAAATAACTAATGCAATATTTGTAATGAACGTTTTTATTATATAAGAATACACATTTTATTTTATGCACAAGTACAGATATTAGAATCTATCAATTATATGGAATGTTTTTTTAATATCTAAAATTTTATGGCATGTATTTAACGCGGCGACAAATTGATACAATTCCGGGTCGTAAAAAAACTGAAAATGGGTAGTAAATAATCTACTTTGGCGACTAATTAGAGGTAGCATCTTAACTAGAAAGCGGCGGCTTTTTAATGAGTTTTGAGGTTTTATTTAAATTTTATCTGGCAGTGATTTTCTTTTGTGGCAATTGAATTTCTTCTAAGGCGACAAATTATTGGCGGATAGAAAAGTTAAAATAGGCTTTCATAAATTCTAAAATGGGGTCTGAAATAAATACAAACAAGATCTTAAAAAAATACTTTTGGCTACAATTGTTGGGATCTAAATTAACCAAATTGTGACATGCTATAAAACTTATCTTGGTCTATTTTATTAACCTTCCCTCTTTTAAATGAACCTACCTACTTTCAGTAACAGCGTGTCGACGTCACCCTGCTTCAAGGGGTGCCTATTTCCGCTCTAAGGGACACAAGCTAACCCTAACCTAACCTAGCACAAATACAATTGTGGTGATTAATTGTTTTTTAATGCGATGCCCCCCATGTGGTTGGCTTCGCCCCCCGTCCCCCCTCTGTTTTCCTTCTCTAACTTAATTGCATCTGCCCAATAGGCTGGGTGAAGCAACTTTTGACCTAACCTAATTTATTTTATTTTTATTAATTTTTACTTCAATACACAAAATATGTAATTTGCTTAATATTATAGTCACAAAAACTTGCCGCTTGCTATTGGCAAGAAACGCGCTAAACCCCCCGCTCCGCAGCCTCCGCACTGCTCAGACACACGAGCGCATTTGCCGCCTTTTCGAGAATTTACGAATCTGCAAAAAATAATATAATATCCAAAAACATTATTATAATACCCATTTTCAGTTTTAAAGCTACCTGAAAATCGCTGCCAGATGTGTATTTTTATAATGAAATCCAATAGTTGCCCGTGCAGAATGTATGATATCCCCTCGGAAATATTAGTCGCCACATTAGGTTTTATAATACCTTAACCAGTTTTACACTGATCCCGCATGATATATTTGATACCTTACAGTAGCAGCCGTTTTTTTAGTTTTTTGATCCTAGCATTTTGTTGCTTGTATAGTTTAATAGTTGCTAAAATATTTAATCACTGCAAAGTTAGTTTTTTTGTGACTTAATAGAAAGTTGCCTAAAAAGGATTTCAGTTGCCGTGTTAAATATTTGCCAAATTTTATGACATAATCGGCTCAGAAATTATTTGTAATAGAATTTTATTGAATATTATGCTCAAATAATGTGAATTTATTAATATCAAGAATCTTTAATCCAGTGAAAAATGTTGTGAAGTTTTTCTTATGAAATGAAATGTTTTTATAATAGGTCTCATGTTATTCAAGAAAATGTTATATTTTAATACATTTTGTTGTTTATATTTTGTTTTGCAAGTGAGTAGAATAGTCTATACCTTTTTAGATGTCTTTTGTTAGCCGAAGTAGTGAAATCACAGGAGATAGAATATTTTTAGACTGATTTAGTTAATAAAAGTTATGCTTTTATGTAGTTGAATAAAAATATCTGAAAAGATTTTAACGAGGTTTTATTTTTCTTGCAGCTTTCAAATCCAAATATGTTCATAGTTATATTAACGACAATTGCTTCTAACCCATCCTCAATCGCAGCCCATCGAGAAACTCGAGCCTAGCATGAATAGGGTGATTTGGCCATAGTCTACTACGCTGGCCTTGTGAGGTTTGGCAGACTAACTAAGGGCTTTTCGTGCCTTCCAAATCACGAAGTTTACATTTTTTTGACAAATAAGTAATTTAAACCAGCAATGTGCTGCGAAACTGCAGTACATCGTACTTACTGATTTTGTAATCTTACCCATCGGGAATAGAACCAGGAACATTCCCAATGTGAACTAAACGCTAGGCCTACATGGCGCGTAGTTACCCCAACAATGGTACTCATAAAGTTTGCAAAATATTTACCAAACCGCGCGTGTATGTATGTAGACGTGATTGTTTTAGTAAACAACCCACACGTGGCTATAGTCTAATAGTTAGACTATACTGACCATCACTTAAACTTATAAATTCATATTTTTGTCAGCAGGCAGTAAAGCACGAGTGTTATTTCATCGTAACGATATCGGTTAGAATGAGATGACAGTACGATATTGCGCTGTTTTATACCACGCGATGTCTAGTTAAAAGATCACTCGTATCAACTATGCCGGTTCAGAGTACCTACGTTTTGCTTGGAGCATGCATCCACATGATAGGGCGCAGGCCTGTCGCCTTTTTGTACGAATACACTATCATATGACTAGACAAGGCAAGGTTTTCTTATTTACCATTGTAATAGTCATGGGACCTCCGTTACGGATCATTAAAAAAGCCAAGCTGCCGTTTCCACTCAAGTTTTCTACCATATCTATAACATAAACTCACGTTAAGATCCACAAACTTTTCTTGGCCGGTAAGGGCTTCGCTGTTATCCATATTAGTATTGCCAGTAAATAAAAATTAACCATTATAAGGGGAATAATTTTAAATCATACAGGCTAAATTATTTATGTATTGTAATGTCTTAATAAAAAAATTTGTATAATATTAATTTAATTAATAACTATTATTGTAAGTAAATAAGTTCGTTTAATATAAGCTATTATATTTGCTTATTTTTGCCCTTGTCTTGTATATCTACACGAATGACTGTTACCCTGAATTTACTGATCTTACCTTCCAAATGTTGTCTGGATGAGATCGCTTTTAGCGATAACACTGCCTATTGTATTATTTAAAGCTTTTTGTTCATGAAAACCTCATGTGGGGATTATTACTAATACATACAGAATACTTTTACACGTTTAAGTAGTGTTTGCGTTTCCTACCTCCGAATTCTTACTAATTCGGAAGGCCACTTGTCTACCTTTTCAGATAGAATGCAAATCCCCAAATGAGGTTTTCATGAACAAAAAGATTTAAATTATGTGATAGTTAGGCGTTTTCAACATTTGCAATCTATCTGAAAAGGTAGACAAGTGGCCTTCCGAATTAGTAAAAATTCGGAGGTAGGAAACGCAAACACTACTTAAACGTGTAAAAGAAATAAAGCATAGAAGAATTTCGCGCTGGCAGCTATTGACACGGGGTGGCTCAATTGGCAGAGCGACGGGGGCGTATACCCGAGGTCGCAGGTTCGATTCCCGCCTGTGTCGAAATTTTTCTTTCCATGATTTATTCTTCATGTTTCATTATTTCACACTCAAGGATTTGTTATTTGTGACACTCGAAGTAAAAAAGTGGGTACCTACATAAAAAAAATCCTGTAAAGCAGAGGTTTACCTTGTCGTGTACTGTCTTTTACATTTAATGTTCACACATAGATCCCCTAAAAAAGTGGCTCAGAAAAAATAATTCTAAACATCAGATATTATTTGGGTCATTCATTTTGCTGGATCAATCGATTAATGGGCACTTTTCTATTGCTGTCAACAGCCTTGTATTTTCATATATATGTCGAAACAATTATGACTTAATAAATAACACATTGGTACATCCCCGCATTAAGATTGGAACCAACTGCAACAGTGTATACGAATTGAAATCTTATTCGGGAGCATTTTCCCCATTCTCGTAACCCGCACCGCTATAGTCATGTGCGCACAATTTTGGGGACGGTATTAGCCGACTAGATAATTCTAGCAAAATAAATAATAATTTTCATAAATTTTTATATTGTTAATTTTAAATAGGTATTTATGTACCACTTCGAAAAATTAATGAAAATGATAATTTATTATATACGTAGGTCACCCTATAAGGTTTATTTAGTTGAGAGCTTACTGACAATGATAGGCTGAAATTTCAAAATGGCGACAGTAGTAGTAGTAGTGGCCGTTGGCCAAGAAATGTTTGTGGATCTGTAAGTAGACTTGCCCTGGATTTCCAGCTTACATTTCTCGGGCCATTTGGGGCTATTTGGGTCACGGGATTAGGATTATTATAAACTCTGATGTGCAGTATGTGATATGTTTATTACATTTGTTATACACTGTTTGTGGTGAAATTGCGAATAATATACTCAGCAGATACCACCAACATACAAAGAAGAAAATAATGTTTCAGTATTTTCTCAGACCAACTACCTATAGACAGATAAAGCGCGTGGCACCCTATATGCCTCTCCTTCGCACAATCGGTGATGACACAAAAACAATTTTGCCTCGCTTGTGGTAATTTGGTAGGCTTTTCTCATCCTGTCAATAACGACAAACATATAATGTTACGAACATATATGGCAAATATCCTCAAATAATAAGTTTATAAATAGATAAATTATGAGCAAACAATAAACTTAAATACAACACATACCTACTAACAATGACTAATCAATAAATAGACAATAATCACCAGATTTTTGTGTTGTCTTCCCAACGAGTACCACCAAAATCTGTACGATGGCTACTCGGTGGGAATAAAAACGTAGTTTGAAAATCATTCTAATAGGGTATTAGATCAATAATATTTTTGTTAAAATAAAACACCTCTTTAAATTAAATATTCATTATAATTTAATACACGTTACCTTAGTCAAATTCAACATAGTTTAAATCAACAATCAAAGTTACTGTCTTTTAAACAATTTTTTTATTAGTTCCGAATACTTTCCTTGGTCAGAGTAATTATCTTATTCACATAATGAATTCTCACTTCTATAGGATTATTAAGATTTTGAAGTGGGCAGCCCCGTGGTTTTTTGTTGTTGAAGGTTATGTTTAGAATTTAATTAATAACACAGGTAAAACGTATGAATAACACCATATCTTCTATTGTAAATCTAATAAGGTTCATAAACTGTAAATATATTCCAAGTTTTCTTTGATACGCCACTGCGTAGTGATTCATCTGAGGCTTTTTACTCGTTTCGGTAACTGCAGCCGAAAACTTTTTATTTACCTATTTTTAAAGCACAATCACATAAACAAGGTCTCTGTCCTAAACAAAATTACAACCTACGAGTCCAAAATATGTTTTGTTGCACGTATTTGAACAAAATAATCTTAAATCATCAAAGGTTAACAAAGAGCTTATTATTCTGACACTGAATTTTCTGCAAACTGTCAAGAGTGACAGTTTGATCCAACAAAAAACAGGTTACAGATCCACAATCTTTTCTTGGCCGGCGGCGACTACTGGTACTACTGACGCCATTTTGAAATTTCGGCTTGTCATTGTCAGTTAGTTCTCAACTAAATAAAAATTATAGGGTGACCTACGTATATAATAAATTATCACTTTCATAATTTTTTTGTAGTGGAAACTTTTTTTAAAAAACAATATTTTTATGATGTATCTTTGTAAACGCTTTTATTTCCAGTATTCAATATAAAAATTTATGAAAATTATTATTTATTTTGATAAATTTTATCTGAGTAGGCTAACACCATCCGAAAAGTTGTGCGCGCATGACTATAGCGGTGCGAGTTACGGGAAGTGGGGAAATGCTCCCGAATAAGATTTCACTTCGTATACACTGATGCGTGGGTTCTAATCCTAATGCGGGGATGTACCAATGTGTCATTTCTTAAATCGTAACTGTCTGACATATATATAAAATTACAAGGCAAATACGACGTGATAGCTTAATGGGTAGAACACCGGTTAACGTGCAAGCGACTGGTGTTCAAATCCCGGATCGGGCCTACACCCATTTGTCTTTTCTAAAGACATATGTGTGGTTAATTTATCACGGTCGTTAACGGTGAGGGAAAACATCGTGAGGAAACCCATATGGCTGAGTTGTACTTAGTCGTGTGACAGTATATTCGTACAAAACGGCGATAGGCCTGCCCCCTATCACATGAGTACACTGTCCATGCAAAACGTGGGTTCTCTGAACACCAGGTGACAAAGTCACGTGATGTTCAGAAGTATTAGTACCTCTGCCAAACCCCTTCGGGGGCATTCGGCGTGAATGTTTATGTTATATGTTGCACGGCTGTTAACAGCAATAAAAAAGTGCCGATGAATTCACTGACCCAGCAAAATGAATGACCCAAACGATATCTGATGTTTAGAATTATTTTTTCTGTGCCACCTTTTTAGGGGATCTATGTGTGAATATGAAATGTAAAAGACAGTACACGACAAGGTAAGCCTCTGATTTATAGGATTAAAAAAATGATTTTATGTAGTTACCCACTTATTTACTCTGAGTGTCACAAATAACAAATCCTTGAGTATAAAATAATGAAACCGTTTGCAGAGAAGTACAATTGGCAGTGTAATCGCTAAAAGGGATCTCTTCTAGACAACATTTGGAAGGTAAGATCAGCTAATTTAGGATACACAGTCATTCGGGTAGACATACCAGACAAGGGCAAAACTAAATAAATATAATTAGCTTACATTAAAACGAACTTGTTTACTTACAATAATAGTTATTACATACATACATACATATACTCACGGCTGTAAATCCCTAGAAGGGGTAGTCAGAGCTAAGGAATTAGAAACTCCTCAGCCTCTTTTGGAAAGTTGAGTGGGGTAAAGATGGTAAAATAAAGGTTATTGGTGACGGATCTCCAACCGCATCGCCCAAAAATCTCTTAAAAGCCCCAATACCGTTAGTCGCCTCTTACGTACACCGGCCGGCAGAAATGGGGTAGTGCTATTCTAAGCCGACACTACACAGCAACTAGTTATTAATTAAATGAATATTATATAAATTGTTTTATTAAGACATTTCAATACGTAAAAAAAATTGCCTGTATGATGTAAAATTATTTCCCTTATAATGGTTATTTTTTATTTACTGGCAGTACTAATATCGATGACAGCGGCGCCCTTACCGGCCAAGAAAAGATTGTGGATCTGTACACCGTAAGGGACAAAAAATCACAGTACTAACTCTTTCTATCTTTAAGAGTTTTATAATTAGCTATCCTTTTCTTGCTCGTCGTGACGTATTCTTTATCTCTCTAGTTGTGTATGCTCTAAGAGTATTTTTTTGTATACTCCACAAACTATACAGAGATTGTATACTCTTTGTTTTATTGTTGGTACTTATGGAATAATATCGTTTATATTTAGCGTTATCTTTCTGTATTAGAATAAGCTTAGAAAATTTAATATTAATTTAGCCGTAATTATATTTTATTCTAAATGCAAGGAATAAATGTCTACGATAATAAATGCATGAAACACATACAAGTAAATCAATACAGCGATGACGAAAAATTGGATTGGCTGAAAGATGAGGCAGCTGTAAGAATCGTTAATTTTACTAATTCGTTAAACTACTTATCTACTAATATACTCAAGGCTATAAATCCCAAGACGGGCTAGTAAGAGCCCCGGAATAAACAATTGCAAAGAAAGTAAAATAAATTATTGTTTGTAATGAATCTCAAGGAACATCGCCCACCAAACTTTTCATTCCCTCTCATCGTCATCCACATCATAATAAAATAACGGACGTGCTAGCATCGCAGCAGACGTACGTGGGCGGCGGCCGGGGCATGACCACTCATTGTGAAAATCCTTAAGGGTGGTCTTCGCTCAGCAGTAAATGGAATTTAAATTTTCTGACATATTCTATTCTACCAAGGGTTGGTCCACATCAGGCAGCACGGAATCGCATTCTTCCGTCGCCCTTTCTGTTTCTGTCGCTCAGAACTGCCATTTCGGTCTAGCAAATGGCAGTTTCGGAAAGACAGCTACAAGTGAATTTAATAAACCAAATGACTGTGTTTTTTATTTTATCAGAATTACAATCAAAGCCATGATCCATCAATCTTAGCCGACAATTATTTAGAAGTCTTAGAAAAGACACAGCATTTGGTCAATGGACTTCAAAGAAGTTTTAATAAGACAAAGAAGTATGAAAAGCGATTGTTTCAATGTAAATCTACTCATGAACATAGTCACTTTTCTGACACAAGTTCCAAAAAGAATCTGTCCGAGGAAAATAATAGCGAATACAAAAGTATTACAATAACAGGTAATATTACTTATGTGTGTTATTTCCGTGATAGTTCAGTGGGTAGAACACCGCTTATCGTGCATACGATGAGGGTTCAAATCCCGGATATCTCCTTAAGTCATATGTGTGGTTAATTTATCATGGTTGTTAACGGTGAGGGAAACATCGTGAGCAAACCCACATAGCTAAGTTGTAATTAGTCTGTTGTTTGAATTGAGCTTCATATTGTGTATTCTAAACAAAGCGTGGTGTGAATGAGTTATCTATACTTATAATAAATCTGAAGAGAGGTCAATTCTGTACTTTAAATACATTTTCAAAATAACAATCAGGGGGTGATCATTAGGATTATGAAAAGCCATCAAAAAATACAAAACATGATTTTTTTGTATATTTTCATACCTACTAGCTTTTTGCCCCGCGACTTCGTCCGCGTGGACTTCATTTTTTGCATCCAGTTTACATAATACCAAAATACCGAAACACTATCTCAACTTCTGTTTTTTATATTTATAATCCCGCGGGCGTTGTAAATGACATAAAGGACATTGAGGCTTTTTAAGTGATTGTTGGGCGATGCAGTTTGTGACCCATCACTAACAACCTTTATTAACCTATCTTTTATCAATATATTTCCAAAATTGGATGAAGAATCTCCGAAGCCATGGCTACCCTTTTATGGAATTTATGGTTGTTAGCATATATTCATGAATGATTGATAGATGGATTTCATAAATTCAATCGCACCAAGTTTTATTATAAAATGTAAAAAAACTCTATATTAACTTTCATTTGCTATATCAACCCGTTAGGGGTTGAGTTCCAAAAATTCCTTTTTAATTGTTCATAAGAATCATGAAACAAATATACCAAGTTTTTATGTTCAGAAATGAGAATATCTTTAGTAAGTACAGATACGGATAGTAGTTTGGCGCTGCGGCGACGGCCCGGTGCTGCCCCCTACACTGACCGTTGGTGATAGTGGGAGAGCTTGCAGCGATTGCTCGGCAATATAGGGATGATTAATGGTGGATCTCCTTCCAAAATAATCGCTAAATTGAAGGGATAGTGCTTGTTATTATTATATATAGTGTTATTTTAAGCTAACAAAACATTTTTTTACAAAAAGCTTGAATTACCTGAGATACGAACCCGGGACGATTGATTCATAATAGTTCTAATTAAATATTCATAGTAGTTAGTTATACCGCTACGCCACGGAGACGTTACCGGGGCGGTGTCAAATTTTTATTACGCTTTATTTCATATTAGTCTTACTATTGATAAACAAATTTGTCATTTAAATTGATGAAACCCCTTCATCTTTCCAAAATGAACATTAACAAAGTGTCTGATGTGAATTCCATCGATGATAAAAATAATCGCTGCAATATTTTGAGCCATATATGAGTTAAGGTTTTTTGATGTTCCTATGAGAACTCTTGCGGATTCCTTAGTTTCAAGGAATCGTCGTCGTTTCATTTAGCTTCTAAATGTACATGTTAATATTCGTTTGCAATATAAGTAGATGTAAAAAAAATGTATACGATGAAAAAATAGTACATCATCCCTCGGGAGTTCCTTATTTTCGGGGATCCATTACCGTACCATTAAGCTTTTAAATTTTGATTTTTATATTAGTTTACAATATTTTACGTTGTTTTAAACGATACACAGCGCCATCTCCAATGCATTTAGTAAGCAAACAATATTTTTGATTTCCCATGGGAACATATTTTTTCCGGGATAAAAAGTACCCTATTATTTAATTTAGACTTCTAACTACACGTCTGAAAAATTTCAAAGCAATCGGTTCAGCATTTACGGCGTGAAAGCGGAACAAACAAACAAACAAACTCACTTTCCCATTTATAATATTAGTATGGATTTTATATACATACATACAGACACTCACGGCTACGAGTCCCTATAAGGAGTAGCCAGAGCTTCGAACAAGAAATTCCTCAGCCATAGAAAATATTGTAATGTAAATGCTTTGGTGATGTGATTAGTGATCGATACTAATGCCAAAAATGCAATCAGTAAAATTTTTGTCTTTCTGTCTGTCTGTATGTTGGTTTGTATGTTTCTTATGGAAATAAAAACTAATGAACTGATTTTAACGAAACTTGGTAGGATCATTCTTCTTACTCCTGGGCAGGTTATAGTATACTTATCAGCAGAGTAGTGAAGGGGAATTTTGGGAAAACGGGAGAAGTTACTCCATTTTTTAAGCTTCCATCGCGTGTGCAGCCTTAATGGTTAAAATTACATAGTAATCATGTATGACGCAAAAATTCCGCATGAAATATATCCTTGAACAGCATATGTCTATCGTTTATGGTTCACTCACAACGAATTGTCTTCTTTTTTACTATTGTTGCAAAAAAGAAAAGAAAAATATTTTGCCATATTTTTAGACACTCCAAAAGTAAGCAGAACTACTTTAGGTGTATCAGATTCTTGGTCGACAATGAGTATGGTGTGTTTGCAGTATAAGTAAGTACTTTGAATATGTGTTATACGCCGTAGATATCGAAGTAGATATTAGTAGTTTCTTTAAAACTAAGTAGTCTTAGAAAAAAACACATGTTGAGTTTTTTTTTACTCGGTTCTTATACTTAAGCCACAACTTTTATTTAGCTAAATTACTACACTATTAACATAGCCAGAAAAACATTTTACAAAATCCTCAGCCACTTACTGACGTTGAGTGTGGAGACGATTGTAAAATATAGGCATGGTCGGTATTTAGCCAAGTCGCCAAAATCACTGAAAAAAACCCCAAAACCTTAACTTTTATACTACCACATCCAGGAAAAAAATGGCTACTTGAAAGCAATTCTACAAAGTTTAACAGCACAGCATTATCCACCCTAAATTTGAGTCACTATATAAACTGTAGGTACGAAGAGTTATCAAGTAGGTACGAATCACTTCTAAAGGCTCATGATGAGAAATGCCGTGCTCTGGAGAATTGCGAGTCAGAGCTGGCAGAGTTGCGACAAAGAGACTGCGATGCCCAGATGCAGTTGGCCGAGACACACACTACTCTGCTGGATATGGGAGAAAAATGCATCAATTTACAGAGAAAGAATCGGGAACAGGTAACCGCTCCTTTTTTGCGGAAGTAATCAAACGTGATAGCTCAGTGAGAACAAAGCTTATCGTGCAGACGACGGACGAGTCGGGCCTACACCAATTTGTCTTTTCTGAAGTCATATTGTAGTTAATTTGTCATGGTTGTTAACTGTGAGGGAAAACATCGTGAGGAAACCCACATGGCTGAGGTGTACTCCGTCATGAGACAAGGTATTTGTACAAAACAGCAATAGGCCTGCTCCCTATTACGTGACTAGGCTATCCTAGCAAAACGTGGGTACTCTAAACACTAGGTGACAATGTCACGTGATGTTCATAAGTATAGTACCTCTGCCAACCTCTTCGGCGATATACGGCATGAATGTTTGTTATTTAGTTGAACCAATCGTCTGCCGTATGTATTGCGTTAACTTAACTTATCCTTTGCGATCCCTTTTCTTTCCGTTTTTTCCATTCGAACATTTTAAGGCGCTGAAAAAGTTGATTGAAACATTATATAAACACACATAATATTCGAGGCTACAAATCCCAAAAAATAAGCAGCTACAGATTTAGATGTTAAGTGGGGCAAATATTGTAGAATAAAGGATGTTTGGTGATAGGTTCTCAACCATATATCACAAATTTTACAAAAAATAAAACAGCTATTTTGTCTTTGAGCATAGGCTTTTCTTTCACAATCTCTAGTGTAAGGAGACGGCATCCATAATTTCAAAGCTAAAAACTTTGAAAAATTCGTTTCAGAAAAAAATGTACGAAGACAAGATAAAGCGTATGAAGAACATGATCAAAACAATGTCTCGGATGGCAGAGTCAGACAATACCGACGTGAACTTATCAGAAGCAAACCAAGAAGATAGTGTGGTCTCCATGGCTTCGCTGCAAGCTGAGGTGAGGAAGAAAGCAAAGATACATGTAAGCACTATTCGCGAGGTTGTTACAACTCGTAGAGAATTTTGCCAGAGATATAGTTTATATTATATTCCATATTATAGTCCATTTACCACCGACTTTTTTATTAGGCTTGTCATAGAACTCCTCCTAAAAGCTTGATCCGATCACAGCCAAATTTTGCACGACGATTCAAGACATCAAGGACAAGGTTTTTTATAAAACACGTACGCAGGTTGCTCAAAGACTGAACTTTTATTTTTCTAATACCCTAATACATAGACAATTAACATAATTGCACACATTTCCTAATAGATGGCGCTAGTAGGCTAAAAACAATTTTATTTTGATATTTAACTTTAACAGTTTTAACAAAGAGAAAATTTAGATAGATGTTACCCTTGAGGAATAATCACCCTTGAAAGTTTCCCATGTTAGTCTATGGGAAAAGAGTGTAAACACAACTCTAGTGTTGCCCAAACGCAAGAACAAGACGAGACTTAGCCAGTCTTGGTCTTGGTCTTGCGCCAATACACCTGGTCTTGGTCTTGGTCTTGGTCTTGCGCTCCCAGTCTTGGTCTTGGTCTTGGTCTTGCAGCAAGAGTCTTGCAAGTCTTGCAATTACCTATTAGTCTATTACTATTTATTAAAGTTTACTTTAAATCCTAGAAAACCGTATTAGAATTGGAACATTGTGAGCTTGAATGAATATAGCCATAGTAAAGATCAAGCAGATTAATAAATAACTGAAGATTTGATAAGAAATTCGAAAAATCAACTGACCTATATGTCGTTTTCCATGGAAGTAACTGTTTCTTAATAAACATTTATGATTTATAAGCTTACATTTGCTAAAACATGTAAAATAAAAAGCGGCCAAGAGCGAGATGGACTCGCTAATGAAGGGTTCCGTAGCAGCACTAGCAGCAGGTAGGTAACATAGTAATATACAAGTTTAAAATGTTTAGTTTAAAATGTTATTTACTTATCACTGATTTACTATAAGAAAACAATGGTTCACGTTTTATGCGTAAGGCGATAGTAAAATTATTGTTATATATTTCAGTGAAATTAATAAATTAGGTAAGTAACTTGATTTATGACGTTTAAAAATAGAACTACTGGCTAGATCTCATTCAAACCAATTTTCGTTAGTAGTTTGTATAGTAATACACATCATATATTTTTTTCAGTTTTATCATGCCCATATTTTAGAAGTTACGGGGGGGGGGCACACATTTTACCACTTTGGAAAAGTCTCTCGCGCAAACTATTCAGTTTTGAAAAAAATGATATAAGACACCTCAACATCATTTTCAAATACCTTTTGATAGATACCCCACACGTATAGGTTTGATGAAAAAAAATATTTTGAGTTTCAGTTCTAGGTATGGGGAACCCTGAAAATTTTGAATTTTTTTAAGATTTTATTTTAAAATCTTAATGCGGTTTACAGAATACATCTACGCACCAATTTTCAATAATGTAGTTCTTATAGTTTCGGAATAAACTGGCTGTGACATACGGACGGACGGACGGACGGACAGACGGATAGACATGACGAATCTATAAGGGTCCTGTTTTTGCCATTTGGCTACGGAACCCTAAAAACAAATTAATTACAATAACTTGACTGTATTTTAAAGAACAATACTTATCTGTGTAAAAAGAGATTGAACCCTCAACTTATAAGAAATTTAATAAAAGAGTTTTACGATTTATCATTTATTTGAATAAAAAATTAAATACAACACAAATAAACAGCTTTATCATTAGGTTATGATACTTTATATCAATTTTTTTGACCAAGAATTAATACAAAGTAACCATCTGGCTGACTCATCACTTAACCTATTTCTATGTTTTCTAATTACTAATGATGCTTTAGAAAAAAACCTCTCAGCAGGTACTGAAGTTGCAGGTATTGAGAGAAAATCACGGATGCACTCAGTTTGATTTTAATAATTTTTTTATTCGCTATGTATTAGTTGTAATGCGCATAGGTCCAGTTTTTCATATTCTTTGATACAGTTTTTTGCGTCTCATAGAATTCCTAAGCGTACTACCTATACACCGAACTGTTACACCTAACTACTCAGTGAAATAGCGCTAAGTCCTAGCTGCAAGACGCAAGAGTCTTGCAGGCTGTGTCTTGTTCTTGCTCAAGTCTTGCACGGTCAGTCTTGGTCTTGGTCTTGCTAAAAATATGCGGTCTTGTTCTTGGTCTTGGTCTTGCAAAAACGCAAGAACAAGACCAAGACTGCAAGACCAAGACTGAATTTGGGCAACACTACACAACTCGCACGCGCTTAAAGAATTTTTCATTGTTCCAATGCAGCGAAGCTACGCTCAATTATTTTTTCACATCACCATTTTTTTATCGCTATCTCTCCGTGTCCAGAGATCCGTTTTAAAATTGTTTATATTAAAAAATATAAACGAATTAGGAACTTCAATTTGGTATTGCAATAAAGCAATTTAAAACAACACATGTTTGATTTTGTCCGGCTTCGCTCCATCGGCATGCGAAGCATTCATGCCCACCTAGTTTTAGGTGATACTTTGATGAAGGAGTTATCTCCTACTAGGAGCGTTTTATGTTGTGAGTCATTCATTCACATCTTTTCGCTTACCTTAATCGTGATACCGTGCACTGTTTCAAAAAATTACGAGTAGGTATGTAGAGTGTGTGTAAGTTTCAAACTTTAAGAAAATTTACATCAGATATCCAAAATTATGTCAATTTAGGTGCCAAACTCGTTAATTCCTTTCGGTCTCTTCACTTTTACTAGCTACAGATCTAACAACTTTTTTCCTTATTTCATTCAATCAAATCCCCTTTACACCGTTAGGATTTATAAAACATACATACATATGCAGATAAATATTTATGATATTTTTTTGTGTCTATTTACAGCTCCGTAAATGTAATCGTCTTTGTTTTGAGAACATGATGCTGAGAAATAAAATGGAAGATTTAATTGCCGAATACAAATTTGATTAATTTAATTAAATTCATGGTGATATTGATTTAAGTAATTTTTCCTAATAATTAAAACTTATTTTGCAAAGATAAATGTCTTTTATTTCATTTATTTTACGTGCTTCGTCTTCTCTTGGCTTGGTTGACAGTCTCCATAACTGAAACATAAATAATGTATATAAAAATATATTGGGGATTTTTGTAGAAGCTATTGTTAAGTTAATTGCCGGTTTTCTGGTACTACCACATCTCTTTCCATTCTTTACATACATACATACATATACTCACGGCTATAAATCTCTAAAAGAGGTAGCCAGAGCTAAGGAATTAGAAATTACCCAGCCACTTTTGGAAAGTTGAGTGGGGAAAAGATGGTGAAATAAAGGTTGTTGGTGATGGGTCTCCAACCGCATCGCTCAAAAATCCCTTAATAGCCCCAATACCGTTAGTCGCCTCTTACGTACACCCACCGGAAGAAATGGGGTAGTGCTATTCTAAGCCGACACTACACTTTCCATTCTTTCTTTTTTGCTAATACCTTTCAAAAGACAAAAAAAAGAATCGGCCAAATTTCAACTTCATCTTCAACAAGCATAATTAATTTAATTTATTTACATCTACAACTTTACCTACTAGACAAGTTTTTGAGACTAAGATTTCAGTACAAAAATTGCCACTGGAGTTAAAAACTTTTGGATAATTTGTACTCGAGTTTTGATAACACTAACGCTTTCATTACATTATCAAACTCTGTTTAAATCTTTCATCTTTAATTAAAAGGGATTTATTATAGCACCTTTTACTGAAACGCCATCGCCAAGCCAAATTGGAATCTTATGTGTTTATTAATTGAGCATGTATTTTTTATAAAGAAGATCAATATGTTCCGTCATTCCATCTAAAATGTAGCTAAGCTGTTCTCCTGTCGATATTATCGCTTCATCAGCCATTGCGGCGAATCTCAACACGCCGCCATAACATAAAGCTGTTACTCCTAAACCTGTTACAAATAAAAGTTATGAATTACTCGAAGAGTAGCAGAGATAGTAGAAGGGGAGGCGAAGTGGGGATTTTTGAAGTGACCCGAGCGTATCAGATTATTATATAGGGAGAATCATTGTACCCTTTAATGTACGTCTACCGAGTATGACCCCTTCATATAGCGGGGTGTGCTGAGGAGAATCCGTCAGATTTGTAAAAAAACAATCCTCCGAAAAACGCGAGCGCGTCAGATTAAGTAAAGGTAGATTAATTATATTCAGAAGAGTGTATATATGGATAATCTGACAATTTGGGCATGGCTTTAAGGAATTATATGATGAAGAATCTTCAAGCGTTCGATTTGTTGTGTGTGAACATTGTTGTTTATTTTTTTTTAAATGGTCAGAATAACGATATTCCTTACGTAAATCGTCAGATAAATATATAGTGGTTATCATAAATATAAATCGCGTTTATACTGATAATGGCTGACGCGCTCGAGTATACAAACATTTTTTTTCATTTTTAATAATGTTTATAAGCTCTCTCCCCCACTAAAATGAAAACTTGTAATATACTTTTTTCATTTTGAAACATAAACAATCAAATCCAATAGGTTTCTACGACGCTTGAGCAACTGCATATTTAGCATCCAGGCCTTCCCTACTATAGTAATGCTCCTGGACATCACGTGACAACAATATCGTGTGATGTTCAGAGTACACACGTTATGCTCAGACACTGTACTTACGTGATAGGAGGCAGGCCGTTTTGTACGAATACACATGACAAAGTACAACTTAGCCATGGGTTTCCTCACGATGATTTTCCCCATACCGATGATGATAAATAACAACACATATGACTTTAGAAAAGACAATATTGGCCCAAGCCAGGATTTGAATCCACGCATGTCTACTCATTGAGCTACCGCGGTCAATTACCCAAGGTTATAATAATTTCGGTTTATTGATTTTCGCGTAAATATATCGCTTTATAGTGGGAGCCTATTCAAGCAGCTTCCTTCATATAGCATAGGACACAGCTTCCGAAACGCTGTCCATTTGCAAATATTGCTGTAACTAACCGATTGGCTTGTCCCAGGAGTACGATAACATATTGCTCAACAACTTCTAGTGTAGAGTCCTCAACTCCGAGTTTTATAGAATATGAATTGCGAAACGATGGCCATTAGAGCTAAGGTCCTTCAAGAAATTGTTCCATTTTTCAAAAAACAAGAAACAAAAATAAAGAGCTAGTGAGGTCATTATACTTATTACCATACCTTGCCAACACTAAAAAATATGGTTATAAGTTACTTTAACTAACCTGTGTTTCCTTTATGGGGTACGAAAAACACCATTTCTTTGAGCAGGTTTCCTTCGCCCAACTCCAAAACGTCTGGGCCGGGCATGTTGCTGAATATCAAAGTTGCTTGACTACTATTCAAAAGTGGCCTCAGTATATTATTAGGGAAAACACTACCGACTAATTTCAGAAAATAATAGTTGGTCTGTAATATAAATGAAATAAGAAACTATCATCAAAAATAATATTTGGAAAGGCATTTTCACCGTGAAATCCCTAGTTTTTTTCTCATCGTAATGGTTTTAAGGCTTTACTTAATTAACCATTCATTTTCATAAAGAGAGACAAACAGTTATGTTATTTGTGCGTATCTTGTAACTTCCGAACCGTAGAACTCACATTCACTATAATAATGAACAATGTGTCTTCACTGCAAAAGATATAAGCATCTAAATCTTGCAATTTTACGATGGGTTCCATTAGTTACATATACTCACGGCTATAAATCCAAAAAAGGGGTAGCCAGAGCTTCAGAGCTAGAAACTCCTCAGCCACATTTGAAAGTCGATAGGGGCAAGGTGGTAGAAATAAAGTATTGTTGGTGATAAGTCTTCAGCCACTTCGCTCAAAAACCATTGAAAAAGCCTCATCTTATGAATAATGTTAGTTAGTCGCCTCTTACGACACCCATGGGTAGCAAGAGGTAGTGACATTCTAAGCCGGCACTAAACGGTATCCATTAACTAACAATTAAAAATTTAATCATTGATTTGACTTACCAAAGGGTCGGCACCATTCCTCATTTCGTTGCAGACTCCTTGAATATTATACAGGTTATTATTTTTTATAGGCAAATCTAAAATCGTCACACTAAAATCATTTTCTAACTTCATATTCGTTGTAATATCATTATTTGTTAATCTCACTGGAATCACTACAGCCAGATCTTCTGGAGCGGTCGTCATTGTCTGTGTAATAAAAAATATATGAAAGCTTTGATTTTTAAATATTGTTTTATAAATTGTCTTCGAGCAATCTTCGAGTTACCTTCAAAAAATAGTTTCGCAACCCTTCAGCTAGAGCTGTAGCTAAAATATCGCCAAATCTAGATTGATCGAAATGGTCTTTTAGCTTTTTCACCTTTACGAATAAGTTTTCATCTGATTTAGTCCATTTATATATCTTTCTCCCTGTAAGTTTCGGACCGTGTAATGAATTGACATCCGGTTTTCTTATGATGCCCTTGACAAAACATGTTGGTATTTCTATTAGTTTTTTAATCATTTTCATTAAACCTAATGGAGACTTATAGTTAGTTTCTGGTGCAAGTTTCAATAAATTAACATTACTGATGTTTTCCGAAGCTGCCAACGATCTGCATAAGAGATGGATTAGAGCCACTCCGTCTCCAACAGAGTGATGTACTCGAAATATAACCGCATATTTTTTTCGTTCATCCATTTGACTTAGACTTTGCTCAGTCACCAGTATTTGAAATAAACCTTGATCTTCGTAAGGTAATGGCTCCTGCGTCACTGCTGTCATTATATTCTCAAGATCTTTAGTCTTAAGATGCCTGTGTGCAAAATTTATTGTTTTTACATATTGTTCCATATCAATATTGCTGTATTTTCTCCAATAGTAAAAGCCATATTGTTCTTTTCTTCTATAAAATATTTTTGCTACACTCACATCATTTATTACACTAAAGAGTTTCTTTTTGATATTTTCCACTAACAAATGAGAAGCGTCTGTTTCTACAATACCAAGAACGTTAATAATACTTTTTGAATTGTCATCTTCTAAACTCCAAAACACATCAAAACTATCGAGAAACTTTACAAATCTTTTGTCTTTATGTTGTATCACTACCAAACATATCAACTTGTAAAATAAAGCCAATAATATTAAGACAAATATTACTGGACACACTAAAAACAAAACCACTAAGAATATAACTTTCATTAAAGTTTTTCTGTTGATTTCGATGAGTTCAAGAATATTACTGCTGCACTGGTGTCTCTAAAATAATTTAAAATATTAATCATAATTATTTGTTATTCTTTAAATATATTTTTAAAGAAGTTTATAATTACTTGAGATATTAGAAGTAATTTCATTAGCATGGCAGCCATTACTGCTGATGAAGTGCCAATGAGACTTGCATTTATAACATCCGAAGCACTAAAACTTATTCTGGCACTTGATGTATTATTATTATTAGTTACAAGCACCATCGCTTCTTTATCTTCATAATATTGTGCATCACAAAACGTTACATAGGTTGAGTTTTCCATTTTTTATTAAATTTAGAACATCTTTTCACAGTAATATATTTTACTTAGCAGTGCATTCTATGCAAAACTTAGAAAACCACTGATGAGTCAGCTTGCATGGGAAGCCATAGAAGCTAAAGACATTGACAGGATTAACTTATTACTTACTGTTGTGCAAAATAAAATGCATATACGCAAGTCGTTCAGTTTTTAATTTGCGTTTTTTTCATTTTTAACTACGCAGGCTTGAAGCTTTGAAGTGTAGTCCATACTGTCACGGCTTTAAATCCCTAAAATTGGTTTAGAATTAGAAACTCCGTAGCCACTTTTGGAAGTCAAGTAGGAAAAAATATTAGAAATAAAAAGTGTTTGGTGTTGAAGTCTCACCTGAAGTCACATAGCCCAAAAACCACTTAACCTCGAAATCCTAAGTCGCTTCTTATGACTACAGAAGGGCAAGCACGAGCGGTGTTTAAACTAGTTATCGCGTGGGATCTCTTACGCACTTACTTAGTATCGTATACTGCCATCTCATTCTATCCGTTATCGTGTCGATAAAATAGCGTTCGTGCTTGCTTTACTGGTAATGTGTTAGTACTATTCCTGCGGCCTGAAAAGTTCCAACTGCTTCTAGAGGATACCGATCGTTATGACTAAGATGTTTGGTTCAATTTATATTCATTGCGGTGATGTACCCCGGCACTAGCAGTAGTTAGTTAAAAATGCATTGTTTGCTATTTTTGGATTCTTTTTTCACTTCAGCTTCTGTTCATGTAAGAATCTTACATGTATACATCTAATAAGGGCTTTTAATCCAAATCCTGTTTTGGAAGCTGAATGGGAAAAGGGTTGTAACATTAAGGTTGTTGATGAGTCCCTATCTCCCACCAACCAACCAATTAATAATCTCTAATACCTTAAGTCGCCTACACCCACGAGAATAAATAGTTAATTTCTACTCTAATACCACACTGCACAGTTTATATGATAAAGTACTAACAAAACAGACAATACGTGGGTACCTACTTTGGACACTAGGTGGCGCTGTCACTTGTTGTTAAGAAGTATTAGTACTTCTGCCAACCCCTTCGGAGATAAACGGCGTGAACGTTTATGTTATGTTATGTAAAACAGACAAATTAAGTTTACCCTGTAAGTGCGCCTGTTTTGAGCCGGCCCTAAGCTATTATAAACATATTATGCTGGAATGGGAATTAATGGCGTGAGTATATGTATGTATGTATGTATGTATGTATTATTCTGGAAATCCTGAGTTCTTTACTACACTCTACTCGTTGTGATCCCATAAAAGTGAATATGATTTGTCAGGATCGTGCAAAGTGGCGATCGATAGTATATGCCCACCCCAATGGGAATAATGGGCGTGAGTAAAAGTAATTAAGTATGATTATTGTAATATGAGTGCTCCTCTCGTAATCCAAATAATGTAGGGAAAGGAAAATATTATGTCAACATGTTTACTGTTTTATAGGACTCGTTTAATAAAACAAACAAAATAAATAAAGCAAGGGTTTATTTAAAAATATTTATTTACAGGATAACTTATTTTTTCTTTCATAAATTCAACTATAAAAGATGAGGCTTAAAGTTTAAGTTTACAGCATGGTAGTTGAATGATATGATATGTATTTTAACATTTTTTGTCACTTGCTTTCAAATCTTTCAACAATCAGTGACCAATTTTTAGTTTCTTCGGTAAATTTGGAAGTCATATATTTGTAGCAATATAAAAAATCTATAAATGCAAAACACCTTAAATATATTTGTACTTTAAGGCCAGCTACACTTTTATAATATACGCAAGTTACTTTACTATGTTTAAATATAACCTTAGAATGATACTCACAGCTCAAAATTGATATGTTCTTGTCAGTTAATGCAAAATGGAATGAGATTACATATTACGTACCTATCAACTAAATAACTCTTATTTTATTGGCACTTTGCGATCATCCATTCATAGCGGCATATTAGCATACTTAAAATGGGGCGGTTGAGTATTTATCAGAATAATAAAGTAATTCTTCTTAAAAACACAGATATTGATAAAAGTAAAATACCACTAAAACACTTTATGTTGATTAGATGGGAATTCCAAAACTTGCACATATACAATACAGTCTCAGATAAGAAAAACATTTCAGCTTTGAATGGAAGACCCTTACCAAAACCTTATGCCTTAGCTTCTAAAGCCTCAACAGGCTTTACAGTTTCAGCTGGCTCAATTTTTTGTCTTTTAATAAAACAAAGCACATTAATCCAGATAAATGAAACTGATGCGACGTAAACTACTCTTAAATGAGATGGAACGAAGGCAAAGTTGATTGTGGCTGCCGGGAGCCAGAACGCTTGGTTGGCCATGAAGGTCTTATAGTATTTCTCTCGTATTTCTTGGAATATATCCTCTTTTCGTTCTAGAATTGAGTTACCTGAAACAACATAATAATTTTGTAAAGTTATTAAAAAGCTTGTTAACGAAGTAAAGTTTATTTTTATAAACTGCACGAAGGACAATCTATCAATGAAAGGTATTTTATGTTTCAATATTAGATTCCCAATTTTTGACCATATTAAAACTTATCTATATTACAGTTTAATCTTCATTACAATTTTGATTTTGAAAAATCAGTTGAGTAAATCAAGGAATTTCTTTAACACATTTATACATAACATACATAACATAAACGTTCACGCCGTTTATCCCCGAAGGGGTTGGCAGAGGTACCAATACTCCTGAACTCACATGGCAAGCGCCATCTAGTTTCCAGAGAAGGTACCCACGTTTTGCTTAGACAGTGTACTCACGTGATAGGGGGCAGGCCTATCGCCGTTTTGTACGAATACACTGTCACATGACTAAGTACAACTCAGCCATATGGGTTTCCTCACGATGTTTTCCCTCACCGTTAGCAACCATGATAAATTAACCACACATATGTCTTTAGAAAAGACAAATTGGTGTAGGCCCGTCCCAGGATTGGAACTCACGCCCTTCTGTTTTTCGGGCGGGTGTTCTACCCACTGGACTATCATGTCGCTTTTATGTTTTTTACAATTTTATGTTATTCATACATACAATAATTGCCTAATATTAGAATATTGGCCCCAAAGGCAACCCTTTTTACCATGTGTATACAGCTACAAATAGCTATATAAAAGCGGTCTGGAGCTACAAAATAAATATTTAAAATCATATAATTATGTATGATATGATTGTATACTTACATACGAAGAATGTGGCTAAGAGTATTGGAGTCATGATGAATTGGTCTGACAACACTTTTGTGATAACTGCTTTTTTGGCAGCACCCGGGAACTTTCTGTCTAGGAATTTATACCTGTAATTTAAAAAAAGCAAATATTTTTGTATGTCTTTAAAAATCACAAAAAAATAAAGTTAAAAATACGTCCTAATAGTTTCTCTGTATTTTATAACTTTTAGGAAACTAATCAAAAGACATAGACAGAACTGTAACATAATTCCCTCGTCTAGCTTTTATCTTAAAAAAAATATATTCAAGTAAGTAATATTATTGTTAGGGACCGCCCATTTTAAGGCAAACGCTAAGGCTATTTTTAAGAAGCAAGCAGAAGAATTTGTGGTTCCGTAAGACATTTGTCCCGCTCTCATTGTTATTTTCTAGTTTATGATTAAAGAACACAATTCTTTTCTAGAATACTTTATTTCTACCATCTTGTCCCCTATTTACTTCCAAAGGTGATTGAGGAGTCTCTGGCTCTGAAGTTCTGGTAACTCCTTTTTGTGATTTATGGTCGTATGTATATGTATGAAAACAAAAAACTTTATTATTTACCAGAAATATAGAGAAGGTGCGTAGACTGTGCTCCCGACCGACACAACTCGAGCAGCCGCGCCAAAGTCATAGTCAGGTTTCTTTTCCTAGAAAAAAATATATAATTTCTTTTTCAAATTCACGCCGTTAACAAGTCAAATACAAGAACAAAACCCCTTTATATGTACTGAAGTCGTTGTAGTAATGTCTGAGAATAGAGTAATAACTCTACCTCATATCTTTCCATGGATGAATAATCCACGGGTGAATAAAGATTATGTGACCTAAAATAATTGGTTATCGATAGGATGTTATCAAAAATATTTATTTTACCATTGTACGGGTAGCCCCTTTTAAAAGGATTGAAAAATCGTAGGTTCTAAAGCTCCGAATACTCTTTAAAAATGATTAATATATTTTTTAATTTATTTATGTGTCTGCCTCCGTGGTACGCGGTTAAGCGCTTGGTTTCAAATACGGAGCTCTCGGGTTCGATCCCCGGGGGGGGTAACCTTACAAATTTAATTTGTAAGATTTAGCTCAGTCTGGAAGGTTATTGCAGGCATGAATCACCTGATTATCTGAAAATTAAGATGATTCCGTGCTTCGGAGGGCACGTTAAGCCGTCGGTCTCGGCTACTATCAGGGTAGTAGTCGTTAGTCTGCCAACCCGAAATTGGCCAGCGTGGTGGCTGTGAGGTTTTTCTTTTTTACATTTCTTAAAAAAAACTCTATATTATAATTACTAATTGGACATTATGGTATAGAGCTGATCCCTCTTATGTCTCTGTCGGCAACACAAGACTGATTATTATGTGAGAGATCTATGAAAAAAGCGTAATCTATTTGGAGGCGACCTAATTATGTAATTGCTATTGATTTAAACTTTGAAATTATAGGTTGGAGAAAACATGTAGTTACGGGCGTTTTTTTGGATAATCTTTTTAGTAAGGTAATGGAACTTCGCTATTTATGCTTTGGCCTCTGAGTATATGATTTTCGCTTATTTGTGTGCGAAAGATCAATGCTAATATTGTATGTACTTGTAAGATTACGTCAAGAAATCATTGACATCATGAAACCGTTAATAAGCGGATGCCAACTATATAAATAAATTATTGTTATGGTATAGTTTGAGGGTATTTATATTGAATAGAAAACCATTACATAACCGTCAAATTAAAGAAACGCTGCGACAAACTGCGCACTCTACCTGGCTAGGTATTCCTATTCAACCCTCCATATTCGCATATCTGCACTGATTGTCACCCAGTGTTAATATAAATAAACGCTTGCGTAATCTACTAAAAATAGTTTTCAGTAGGTACTGAAGTAGCAAAGAGATATTTTATTTGGATAGTTGTTGTTATAGGTAGCGTGGCCGAGCGGTCTAAGGCGCTGGTTTAAGGCACCAGTCTCTTCGGAGGCGTGGGTTCGAATCCCACCGCTGCCAACTGTTTTTATTAAGTTTTTATTAACCATTATGTATAAGCTATTACGCTAAAATTGAAGATAGCTTCCTATGAGATACGTTTAAAAATACAATGAAATTCTATCATCTTATATTTAAAGCACCTTGATTCTACAAGATAGTGAATACTCGCACGTTTTCATACACATAAGTAGTATATAATAATACTCTGGAGCCGTACGAAGTGTGTTCAATGTTATTATCGAAAATAACAATAAAATAGTGTACAAGAGGTAGAAAGCAATTAATGTGCAATAGGTAAATTGCATATTTTAACATACTTTTTATATTGAGTTTGCTGATATATTTATAACAGGAACTATATTGATGTGTAACTTTATCGTTTCTTTCATTTAAATTTTATTAAAATAGCATTTACACAAACATAAATAATAATAGAATAGAAAGAAAAAACTTCACAAGCACATCAAATTTGAAAAATCTAACTTTACTGTTATTTTGTAGATTTTTTTTATAATTATGTTCATTCCGTACCATTATTGGCTAAAAACCAAAAATAGGGCTCTAAAAATAGGGCCTCTATCACACCTTCGGGAATATACGGCGTGAACGTCTGGGATGTGTTGAAAAGTGAAGTTATAAATATACGAGATTCGAAAAAAAGAGGATCATTCCATGGAAAATCTTACGTGATCATACAAAACCACTTATGATCGATAACAAACAGACAAACATACATATTTTTCACTGTCACTTTACGCGACTAACTTTATCGAAAAATTCAAACATAGGCATTACATTCTTCTATTTTTAAGAACCGCCATTATGAACGCTTTTTATTAGACCTAAAAAGCCTTAGTCTATCAACATAGCATTTCATTCTTCGCTGTTCATTCCCCGGCCAAAAACGTTTTCTACATACATATATTCACGGCTATAAATCCCTAGAAGGGGTAATCAGATTTTCGTAATAGGAAAATCCTTAGTCACTTTCGCAAGTTGAGTGGGGAGAATATTGTATAATAAAGGTTGTTGGGGATGGGTCCCTAAACGCATCGCCTAAAAATAACTTCAAAAGCGCCTAAAGGTAGTCACTTCTTACGATCACCCACGGGTAGAAATGGGGTAGTGCCAGTGCTACTATAAGCCGACACTACACAATGTTTTCTATTTCATCTAAAACAGCACTATGGTTATCCTCTATCGGTGTTAAAGAAAACTTGTTTACCGTATAAAACTTATTGTACGTTTGCTGTGATAGTTCAGCTGCCGTGTAGAAGGTGGCGTATACAGCGGTGTTTGTGAGTACTGGCCGCTTCTTCAGCATGGAGCGACCCCAACCTAACAGACGACTCATTGTTTCAACTGAAACAAAATGGGGTATAACTTTATTATTCAGGGATTAGAAACTTGGATGGACTGATAAGTAATTGACCAGATTAAATATTCTGTGACAATCTGTTAATTCAGAGCGGCGGCGTCAGATTTTCTAGCCTTTTGAATAATCTAAGTTCATACACATGTGCCAAAAATTTGGGAATCATAGTGCTTCTAGATTTTATTTGCCCCACTTTAACAACCTAAACAAGTTGATGCAGTCAGAAAATTTTTAAACTGACAACCTGACAAAAAGTGGATTACATTTTTGGCATACTAAGTAAGTTAAGTTTTATAAATTTAATGTGTAATGCTTTTTTTAATACAGTTGCTATTATAATGTTTATAAATTAAAATTCTAATTTTATATAAGTTGTTATAGACCCCGTTGGGTAGTTCAATTTGTGAGAATATTATTTACCTCTTTATTGCCATTATATGCAGAAGTTAATTTAAGTAATACTATAATACTAAAGTAGTAGTATTAATATTTTCATTAGAGATCATTTCGGCAAGCTCATACTCATAATTTTACTTCATTGTCTTTTTGTCGGAATAAACTGGGGAATATATCACACTAAGAATTCGTTTCTTTGTTTAATGTATAGTTGAAGTAATTATATTGTATTCAATGGTGTAGTACTTAAAATGATAAACTTCAGGTTATCAATAAGTTATCGTCGTAGTAGTAGAAGTCGCCATTATGTAAGTCACTGTAATTCGGTGTCAGCAACTTAGTTTGTCAGATTTGTGGACTATTAATATTTCTTATTCCAAAGCTCTGGCTACCCCGTTAAGGGATTTATAGCCGTGAGTATATGTATGTATGTATGTATATACAGTGATTGATATGTGATGTTATAGCCCACAGCCGCATTGCATTGTTATATTGATCAAGGTCTCCACATCATTGTGATTATAGTTTATATTTTATAGAGTTATTTAAAACACGATTTACTGATATCGTCAAATCCTATTATTATTTCGTTTTGTTGAAATGAGTAAAAATTTATTTCATTGCAGATTTATTATTTATTTTTTTATTATTATTTTTTATTAGGATATTATTTATTAGATTTAACATAATTTGATCCTCTGAGGTGTTACCAAACCCCGTGGCTGACCCATTGATTGTCCTTCTGGTTTCAATAAGGTTTGGTTCAAATATATAAACCGCCAAAAGATAAAAGTACATTGTTCAACGGCCCACCAAGCTGGACAAAGTGCTAAAACTTGTGGCAGTTGCCTTAATAACATCTACGAATTATACAATTAGGACCTCTGCCAACCTCTTCGGGGATATACGGTGAGTCTCGAAAAAACATATCAAAAAGGTTTATTGATTTTGAACCCATTCGAAAGAAACAAAACAGGGAAATAGTCTGTTGTTAAAAGACAGACTCTAATTAACAATGCACTTGCATAGTAAAATATACGAATGTCAAAAGTCAAATAATCGTCCATTACTATGAGCCCAAAATTGGACATTGGTAGTGGTACAAACTAAGTACAATTACTAAATATTTGGGCAAACATTATTGGTGGCTAACTACGACTATTAATTATTAGTTTATTTTTCTTAGAAACGCTTGTAAAGCAATTTAGAAATAATACTTATGGCACCCTGTTATCTTATTAAGTAAATGCTATTAAGTAATAAAATAATAGTTAATGGTATTAGTTACGTGAAAGAGTTTCTTTTTTATCGTTTATAAAATGTCCGTACTGTGATGTACACACGTAGTTGTGGGGTCATAAAACTTTTATTAACTGTACATAACACATACAGCCGTATAAACTAGCACTATATTATGTCTTATTAGGCGACAATGGAAAGATAATTTTTGGTAATTGGTGGGCAATATGGCCGGCTCAAAATCCATCAATATTTCTCCTTTAAATTTCCAAAACCATCGAGGCTAAGGGATTCTTAATTTTGAAAGTCTGGTTGCTCTTAATGGTATTCATGTAGCATATAGGATCAGTCCTATAACTTATTTCGTATTTTCAGGGATAGGAAATTAGTTAGGTAGGACATTAGATTTTTATGCATCCTACGTTTTATTTTACTCGCGTTTTAGTTTTAGAGCTAACTAAATAAAATGTATATGGAATGGAACTGTAAACAGGTTATTTTTTCTTCTGTTATTTTTCAGCTATTCTAATGTAATTTGTGGGTTTTTTTACATCAAATTGGCAGCGTATAGGTAGTGTAACATAGTAAACAACTGTTTCCATACAAGATCCCGACAAATAACCAAACTTAACTAACAGATTGCACAGCAATTTAGGTCAAAAGGCTATCAGACAGCGTATTGCTAGTAGGCCCCCTGCTAGGTGGACCAATGACCTAACCAAGGTTGTGTTATGTCATGTGATATGATGTAAGTTTTATATGAAATGTCATGTGATATTTTTAAGGATGGGCTTCAATATATGCCCTGTAGTTGGGGATACAGGGAGGGTGAGCCTTCTAAGGGACTCTTAAATATATTAACTCCTCAGTTATATACTTGTATATACTGCCTACGGGATGGACAGTGGCAGTCCGAAGTCAGTTTGTACAAAAAAACGCGTAATTGTTTTGCGTGTCTCTTGGACTTGTTTTTTTTTTGTTTATTAACAATGTTTTTCCTTTGATAACCTTCTACAGGAAATCATCCTGTAAATTTGTAGTAAAGATATTATATGTCTTTTTTTTCAGATTTGAGAAAAGTGTAATGTTTTAACTAACAAATGTAATTGAAATTTTTAAATGAATTTTATTTAGAAAATAAAATGTTTCACATATCTTCAGGATACTAAGCACATGTTATTAATAAACCTCCTATTCTAAGCTATAAAATCACAAAATTAAATTTAAATTTATTTGGTCTGTATTGTATACGCATTGTATATTAAAAATCATACTTTCTTATACCTTCATATAGTAAAAAATATCCAACAACCAAAAAACTTACCTATAACCAACAAACGTTACACACAATATAAAACCACTTAAACATTCAGCGCATTATTTTAACACAATACAATTTAGTAAGTACAGTTCAGCCACAACTAAACCTCACAATGTCACAACGATAAGTGCCACCCAATTGACTTCAATGAAGTGGTCGTGCGAGGAACAACGAGCTGTGTAGATAACTGATGCTAATGTGTTTGTTCGGTGTTATCTCTCATCTTCACGCGTATGAGAAGTGTGAGAGCGAGTATCTTAACTTCTAATTTGCAAAGAAATATGGTGCTTGGACACTACGTTTCCAATGATGTACGATGTTACAGAAGAAGCAAGAAGACATTAAATAAAAGTTTGCGTCATAAGCGAACGAATCAGAAAATAAACAATAATATTCATACATACATCAAAAAATCACAGGTAAAGATCTCAAGAAGGGGTTACCAGAGCTATATAATCTGAAATTCCTCAACCATTTTAGGAAGTTGAGTGGAAAAAAGGTCTAAGATAAAGGATGCATGGACAAAATCAAACGTGAACCATCCACATCGCCGAAAAACTGCTGAAAAGGCCCAACAACCCTATGTCGCCTCTTACGATTCCCGCGGGAATTACTCGTAGTGGGTTTGTAAGAGAATCGCAGTAAAATAATTCATACATACATACATATACCCACGTCATTATTTTCCAATGGGGTAGCCAGAGACTATCAATCTCCACTTCGTATCCTGAAAACCTCTCTAGCTTCGTTCACATCCATCAATCTTTTCATACATGCTCTTTTATTCTTCATACTTCATAAAAAAATTCTTGGCATAATTTATTTAAACCCATAAAATTGAGTCAACATTTTAAAATATTGCGTTTCTTTATCAAAGTCAAACACATACAAAAATGGCAGAAAAAAAAGGTCAATTAATAGAAAATCAACAAATATTACTTAAATTGCCATACACTCTGACACATTAGTAACGAAGTAACGCTTGAGATAAATATAAGATAAAGAAAGGAGAGCTATCGTACAAGCAAACACTTTTGTATTCATGGAAAGTAGATAGAGATCAGATAAAGTAAAGAGATTTTATTTACAATGTCAAAATCTGTTGCTGGGCTCAAATTGATTGATATTATTGGAAATAAATTATTGTTTTCAGTAGGAGAACTTGTTTTCAAAGGATGTTTCTAAAAACCATGTTTTCAAAGTAAACTCAAAATGCTTTGTAGTGTGACGCTAGAACGTCACTATTCGATCACCTTTCACTTTATATGACCATCGTCTATTCCCTTTTAAGTTTCCAAAAGTGGCTATAATACTATTTTTTACATTTTATAAAAAAGCCGCTAAAATAAAAGGATTATAGAACAATACGACATAAATATACCTCAATAACTCTTCTGGTATTTTTAAACATATTGTATTGTAAAAGGCCATTTTTGGGTGAGATGTTTTCTTAGACATTGGGATTCCATCAGCATATTAGGAATTTAAATAAACTAACTTTGTTTTAGACATCAATATGCTTTTTTTGTCATATCACATTGAATCTCATGTTTAGGGGATTTTTGTCAAATTATTGTAAGTTTAAGTATGATTGTTTTCAAAAGTCATTGACATTGAAAAACAACTCGGATTAAACCCTTTCAGGCAAAAAATATTTGAATTTAACTTGCAAAATTTGCTTTAGATATTTTTGACAAAATGCAAACAGCCATTTAATAAATTTTACCGAAAATAACTCCTGCATTTCAAACTTATTTTTAGCTCTACATTTTATATGAGGCAATGACAATAGGAATAAATATGAATCTGTATGTTTTAATTTACTGTATATGATATCGAAGTACAACAAACTACACATTATTAACACTAGCACGTGTCACAAGACGTGTCACTAGCACGTGTCACAAGACGGAATTTTTACGATAACAAAATGTAATGAACTCTACATTGTAATTACTCAATTTTTCAACAGATGTCGCCACTATTATATAAATAAACTAAATCTCTACACAATCTTTCTTTCTCACATTTTGTAAAAAAAGCTGCTTCTCTAAATAAGAAACGATTATTTATAATAATATTTTATGTCGCAGTGTATTGTTTAAAGAAATAAAATAATTACCTCGATAATTTCTTCAATTAAAGGCAGAAAATACACATCAAAAAGGCTCTATGCAGTATTCTGGTTTAAACTTAAAGTTGACTAGCTCATGATGTAAAAAACCGGTTTACGATAGTTTCATCGCGCAAATCTAGACTATGCATATGTCCAGAGTCCAAGCTTTAGACTGTAGAACATGGTTGCTGTCATAATGGTTAAAAATTAAAGGCTGCGGAGCCGCGAGGCGATCCGTGCCAGGTAACAGGGAGGTACGGCCTTACACAGTGGTTCGAACAGGTAAAAATTCGGTCAAATTCTAGAAGATTTTTCACTCAATGTTTATTCTTTAGTATATATTTTTATGAGATTAACTAGTAAAAAGTTAGTAAAATATATGTGTATATTATTCGTTCGTTATTTATGTTTTTCTTTTGCTTTAATAATTAAGCCTTTATTTTCCTTTAAGGGCTTGCCTTAATATGTTTTGTTTTAATGTTACTAGTTATCTTATACATTTCAAATAGAGAAAAGAGTTTGCTATTCTAACTTCATCGGTTGCCTTTTATTAATTATTAATTTCATCCATGTGAATAAAAGTATTGTAACGCGAATTCATTGATAATAGAATTAATAAAGTGACTTCTTAATATTTATCTAATCTAATTTTAAATTAAATTAAATCCCATGATAAAAATATATGAAACCACGAGTAAAAATAAAATCACAGTCTAACACAAACCCAATCAAATTAAGGCTATAATAACTAAGTATGTCTTGATTTAATATTAAGACATACAACATAAAAATAAAAATAATATTTCTATCACATTCTAAAAAAAAGATTAACAATATTTCCAAGAACACATCGAATCGAATCACTGGGCACTTCACGTCATTTGTACAATCCTCCCACGAGGACGTCTCTTTCACTCCCCATCCATCCATCTCGTTCTAGCCTCACGTCTGATTTGATTCCGAACCGAAAAGTCAGTTACCGTGGGACAGACACACCGCGCGCAGGTGCGCAACTCTATCTTAGCGCGAAATGTTTGAATTCTCGTAACTACTATTTCATACTAGTGACAAAGTAATAACAATTTATTTGTATCTCAGTGGAATACTTGAAAGTGTGACTCAGAAGTGATATCAAATATTTTCGGATGCACAGTGGTTAGTGTCGAAAGAGTGAGATCAAGTTTTTCTTGTGGTTTGTGTTGCAAGGTCCTTGAGTTGGAGGCTTCATCTTCGTTAGGAGGCGGTGTTCGTTAAAGTTATCCTAAACAACTATCAAGTTTTATACAAGGTAATATATTTAACATAGTATTGCATATACGTTTATGATTATAAATTCTATTTGCATATTGATATCAGTTATCTTATAATAAATTTAGTATATTATTATAGCAATCTTGACTCTACATTTTAATATATTGTTGCCAAACAAAGACCTTCAAAACAGGTTCTAAAAAGTCTCAAAATCATTTTCGTAACGACTTGACTGTGTCTTAAAGTTATTGAGTTTTGTTGATACTTATATTAAATAAACAAACTCTATCTTATAGAGCCTTCAGTCTTAAATAGTATCAAATCATGCTCAGTACTATAAAAAGTCTAGTTTAATTGAGTCAGTGCAAACTATTCATTTATTGTGTATAGTATTCAATTGAAGAGAAGAGCACAATAATAAACACAGGTTATTTATAAAAACGCACAAATGTGGTGTGTTGTCAAGTCACGTCACGTGATATAAAAGAGGGGATCTCTATACAACAACCTGTTGAATACATTATGTCTACAATAAACATGCAATGCTTTACATTATAATATAACTGGTTGCTTGTGTGTTTGTTGGGGTCTTCATTTATTAGCATTTGTTATACTTAAAACTATGCATTGTAACATGATTTACTGTTAGTAGTTAGAAAACGTTAATTACAGAAAATACGCATTACAGCCAGCCCCCGTAGCCTTAGGGATGTGAGAAGAGAGATACTGGCAGATTTTGTATATGCAATCTGTCTGTTTTTCACTTCTCATGTGAGATACGCTCTCTCATAGACTCGCCATAGCTTCATGCTAATAGTGCAGGGTGCAGTAATATGCTGCTTCTAATTAGTTTTCCGCGCTGACACTCTGTTTGTTTCTATGATTTATCAAAAGCCATGGACGGCTTTATTAATGCCTTTTAGTGGTAATACTGTAAATCAAAAGATTCTATCATGTTCATGTCATGTCTGGTCATGTCCCTTAATATTGAAACTTTCCCCCCTTAGTCATAGAACAAATAGAGCATACTTGTTGTATTGACAATCGTGACGTTTGTTGTATTTGTAGTAACATTAAGCTCCCGCTAACGTTATACCTTTTCTTTCTGTAGGAGCTATAGATCTGCTGTGTTACTTACACATACATATACTCACGGCTATAAATCCCTATAAGGGGTAGCCAGAGCTAAGCAATAAGAAATCCTCAGCCACTTTAGGAAGTTGGGTGGGGAAAAGATGGTGAAATAAAGGTAAATATTAATAAAGTATTGCTGTGTTACTTATATTCACAATTCCCATTCTTTTTCTTTTTATTATGAGGTATACTTGGTAATAAAGACTTCGCATTTTGGGATAGCAATAGATATGTTTTAGAATTTAGAAGGATTCTTGTCTTTTCTTCCTTCCTACTAAATCGAATGATCATACTGTATTATATATGATTGCCAATTTTACGTCGTATATAATGTATGAAGGGCAAACAGCCAAGTTTAGTTGACCGTTCGGCCATGACCATGCGTTCTCGCGGTCTCTGTAACATAGTTGAATCATAAACGTGATTATTTGCTGATGACGTTATTTCGATTATTGTCGTAGCAATCAAAACATTTTATTAAATACGATTGTTTGCATCAGTCATTGTGCTCGAGATACAAGTTTTACACATTTTATTTACATCATTATGAAAATCTAAACATATATTTTATTCATGTGTCGAGGTGACTATCAGCCATGTGGGTTTTCTCTAGATGGTTTCTGTCAGCTACTCAATTTAAAACTGACGTGTGAGAAAAGCCGCTATTTTTTCCCAGTGTAATTTTAGTATTTTTATATCCGATGAATCCATAAAATGGGTAATAGGGGTCAAAATACATCGGACGTTACACATTGGACGTTTCTAGATACTTTAGATAGTCACCGAACTCCCCAAAACCATTTTAACCATACTCTACAGATTCAAATTACAATGTCTTTTTGGAAAGCTCGCCTATTTTGGGCCAAATATTTGAATAGAAGTAAATGATAAGAACTCGGTTATCTGTACAGCCCTAAAACTTTAGTCAACTAACTCTTAAAAAAACATGCAAGACACTATACCGTTGCCATATCTGACATCTCGTGTCTTAACAATCGTGACATTCAAAAGCACGAAACAACAACAACAGCTACAGATCCACAATCTTTTCTTGGCCGGTAAGGGCTGTCGCTGTCATCGATATTAGTATTGCCAGTAAATAAAAAATAACCATTATAAGGGAATATAATAACTTTACATCATACAGGCTAATTTATTTATGTATTGAAATGTCTTAATAAAACGACTTATATAATATTCATTTAATTAATAACTAGTTGCTGTGTAGTGTCGGCTTAAAATAGCACTACCCCATTTCTGCCGGTGGGTGTACGTTAGAGGCGACTAACGGTATTGGGGCTTTTAAGAGATTTTTGGGCGAAGCGGTTGGAGACCCATTACCAATAACCTTTATTTTACCATCTTTACCCCACTCAACTTTCCGAAAGTGGCTGGGGAGTTTCTAGTTCCTTAGCTCGGGCTACCCCTTCTAGGGATTTACAGCCTTGAGTAAATGTATGTATGTATGTATGTAATAACTATTATTGTAAGTAAACAAGTTCGTTTTAATGTAAGCTAATTATATTTATTTATTTTTGCCCTTGTCTGGTATGACTACCCGAATGACTGTGTATCCTAAATTTGATGACCTCCCAAATGTTGTCTGGAAGCTTTTAGCGATAACACTGCCAATTGTACTTTTCTGCAAGCTGTTTCATTATTTTATACTCAAGGATTTGTTATTTGTGACACTCAGAGTTAATAAGTGGGTAACTACTTAAAATCATTTTTTTAATCCTGTAAATTAGAGGCTTACCTTGTTGTGTACTGTGTTTTACATTTTATATTTACACATAGATCCCCTAAAAAGGTGGCACTGAAAAAATAATTCTAAACATCAGATATCGTTTGGGTCATTCATTTTCCTGGGTCAGTGAATTTATGGGCACTTTTTTATTGCTGTTAACAGCCTTGTAACATATAACATAACATAACATAAACGTTCTCGCCGAATACCCCCGAAGGGGTTTGGCAGAGGTACTAATACTTCTGAACATCACGTGACTTTGTCACCTGGTGTTCAGAGTACCCACGTTTTGCATGGACAGTGTACTCACGTGATAGGGGGCAGGCCTATCGCCGTTTTGTACGAATACACTGTCACACCACTAAGTACAACTCAGCCATGTGGGTTTCCTCACAATGTTTTCCCTCACCGTTAAAAACCGTGATAAATCAACCACACATATGACTTTAGAAAAGACAAATTGGTGTAGGCCCGATTCGGGATTTGAACACTAGTCGCTTGCACGTTAACCGGTGTTCTACCCATTAAGCTATCACGTCGTATTTGCCTTGTATTTTTATATGTCAGACAGTTATGACTTAAGAAATGACACATTGGTACATCCCCGCATTAGGATTAGAACCCACGCATCAGTGTATACGAAGTGAAATCTTATTCAGGAGCATTTCCCCACTTCCCGTAACCCGCACCGCATGACTATCGATGCGCGCACAACTTTTCGGACGGTGTTTGTTAGCCTACTTAGATAAAATTTAACAATATAAATAATAATTTTCATTAATTTTTATATTGAATACTGGAAATAATAAGCATAAGCATAAAGCATAAACGTTCACGCCGCATATCCCCGAAGGGGTTGGCAGAGGTACTAATACTTCTGAACATCACGTGACTTTGTCATCTGGTGTTCAGAGTACCCACGTTTTGCATGGACAGTGTACTCACGTGATAGGGGGCAGGCCTATCGCCGTTTTGTACGAATACACTGTCACATGACTAAGTACAACTCAGCCATGTGGGTGTCCTCACGATGTTTTCCCTCACCGTTAACAACCATGATAAATTAACCACACATATGTCTTTAAAGACAAATTGGTGTAGGCCCCGACCCGGGATTTGAACACTAGTCGCTTGCACGTTAACCGAGTGTTCTACCCACTGGGCTATCACGGCTGTTATAAATAATAAGCGTTTATCAATAAGCAAAGATACATCATAAAAATAATTGTCTTTGAAAAAAAGTTTCCACTACAAAAAATATTAATGAAAGTGATAATTTATTATATACGTAGGTCACCCTATAATTTTTATTTAGTTAAGAACTAACTGACAATGACAGGCCAAAATTTCAAAATGGCGACAGTAGTACCAGAGTCGCCGCCGGCCAAGTTATGATTGTGGATCTGTATTCAAATAATCCTGAGCTAAAATGTCATTCTTGTTTTGAACTAGAATAAGCAGTAAAGTATGGAAGTAGAGCGAATCTGAAAGCGCTTGCTATTCTGAACTTGTGAAACTAGTTTGCCTTATCAATTTACTATGTTTTACTACAATGTTACCATGAGCACTTTATGGAATCGTTTGTAAATTACTCATTTATACCCCTACAGTTCTGAACCGTGTAGTGCCGTGCTCAGAATGTCAATACCCCAAACTACCAACGGGTGTCGTAAGAGGAGACCAAGGGTATGGGGCTTTTTTAAGTGGTTTTTGGGCGATGCTGTTGGAGACGCATCACCAACGATAATTTATTTCTACCATCTTTTCCCCTATTACCTTCTGAATCTGGCTGAGGAGTTTCTAGCTCTGAAGCTCTGGCTAATTCTTTTTGGGATTTATAGCCATGAGTACATGTATGTATGTACCCCAACGGTATCCCTAAATATTACCGTCAGCTTAGTATACTATTGAACTAGAGCTATTGAGGATTTTTAAGTGATTGATTGGAAATCTTTATTTTAGATTCGTTTCTCCCTCTCAATTTCCTAAAGTGGCTGCAGATTTTTAATTCTGAAGCTCTTGCTATCCTTTTTAGGGAACTGAAACTGAGCTTTCGTGTTGTTTATAAATCGGGTTGGGATACATATATAGAACAATGTCTTGTTTTATGCTTATAAATTTTTCGAAACACTTTATCGCGTATTTCTGAGATCCCTCAAGATGCATAAACAATGTCAACAAAATGATGAAGAAATGATATTAATACATTTGCGCCGCATTGATGTAAATATCCCTTTGTATTCTTTGAACCATGCCATCAAGTTTCATTTTTAATTCCAACTGAAAGTAAAAAACATATTTATAAACTAAAAACTGCAGTTATTCTATCAAATAGTAAAAGTGGTGAGACATGCACGTGTGCAACTCTACAATACAAATAATAATAATGATATTCCATGAGACAGTTTACGAGCTATTGTGATAAGTTTACGATGCTGTAACATTTTTATCTAACATTTTGACCACTAGCCACACTTTGTTGCATAACAATAACAAGGCGAAATGGCGACAATTATTCATTACTAGTGGATCGTCCCAGCTTCGCACGGGTACCGTTGTTTTTTTAAATATCTGAGGTTTCTTTCTTCAGTCACTGCTCAAGCATTGTGAAATTCAGCGCAATGTTTTCAATTTATTAAATTTATAGCACTCCCTAAACAGTGTAGTTTGGTGATTATGAATGCGCTTTAATGAACGGTTCAGTTTTTCCGTTTAATAGCAAATTTTGGAATAAAACGCTATGAAGTATTTATATATATATATATATATATATAAAAAATAAATCATTACGTGTTGTAGGATGCAACTACTGGCGCCATCTAGTATTTTATAAGTAAATTAGTAACGATTCGGTTTTGGTCACGGGCGCGATGGCTTATTTTATGTCTAATTTCGGTGTTTCTCTACCGATTTCTATGATTCTTTTTTTATTGAATAGGTAATAATGTAACTTTTTTAAATTAGGGATGAGTGAGAGGTTTACAAACGTAAGAGTAAACAAATATAATCAGAATGTTCCGAACTGCTGAGCTATCAGGAATTACACGTGTTATTGTGAGTCAACCGTAAAAGATAGACATAAACTGTTGAGGATTTTTTTTTAGATAATTTCATGAAGAATATTTCCGTGATACATGATTTCTATGTAAGTTTAACCACTAAGACTGCACACGCGACGGAAGCTTAAAAAATGGAGTAACTTCTCCCGTTTTCCCAAAATTTCCCAAAATTCCCCTTTACTACTCGGCTGGAAAGTATACAAAAACCTGCGCAGGTGTATGAAGAATAATTTTACCAAGTTTTGTTAAAATCCGTCGAGTAGTTTTTGTTTCCATAAGGAACATACAAACCGACAGACAGACAGACAGACAGACAGACAGACAGACAAAAATTTTACTGATTGCATTTTTGGCATCAGTATCGATCCCTAATCACCACCTGATAGTTATTTTCAAAATATATTTCATGTACAGAATTGACCTCTCTACAGATTTATTATAAGTATAGATAAAAGAAGTGAAAACCTATTGATGACAATTTTCTGTTACTATTACCAACTATCAATTATGTCGCTAGCAGGGGGATTTTGTGAGACTGAAGAGGCATTATTAATTGCGAAGCTCTGGCTACCACTTTCTGGAATTTAGTCGTCAGTTTTGGTAGGAGAAGTCGATAGGTCGATAAGGAATAATTCGATTATTGTCGTATTTTCTAATTTGTATAAAAGAATATCGCCATGATTAAAAACTGACGAAAAAGACCTACATCTGAAAAAGATATAGGTCTAAGAATAGAAAAAGTCAAACATGATTCTCCTTATAACATCTCATCCATTTACATATCAAAATATAGCCTTTCGAAAGTGCTGGTTGAGCACAAAAACCTTCCAAGAAACTCATAGCAACAAACGTTTTGTTTTAACTTCACTTGAATGACAAAGACACGATGACACCGTTTTGGTGTCTCATTTTTGACAGCCGTTTAGTGTAACCTCAAAACTCTTTGGAACGTGAAATATGTGTAACTGAACTCTGGTTTCCTGGTTGGCTCTTGATGTGATTTACTTTTTTTTAAACTAGATTTGTATAGTTTTAGTTCAGAGATGAATAATCACTTTCGTGATTCATGATATAAACTACGTAAGTAAACTGAGCCTTAGGTTAGACAAAATTATAACCGTGCCATTTTAAGAATCATCTAAAAATAAGTTCCTCGTTCGTTAGCGAGAAGGACATCCCTTCTTTTACATAATACCATTAGTAAAATAGTAATTGTAAGTTCGTGCTAGAAGTAAAATTTGTCGGATTACAGCTTCAATAGCTAGCATAAAATGTCGATTGAATTGTGTGAAACTTAAATAAATTGTACTCTGCAGTGCAGAAGCTACATCAGAATTTATTGTTTCTAATTATAAATTTGTATTATAGAATAATTAAATCAATACCACCTTATGTATTATATGATGGAATTGCCTTCAGTTATATATAATGGCAGGGGTATATTGCTATATAAAGTCATTATCAATAATTATGTACAAAAAACACTGTAGACCTGCGTAATCCTCAACTTTCAAAAGTGGCTGAGATATTTCTCATTACAAAGCCCTGGCTTCCCCGTTTAGGGATTTGTAGCCGTGAGTATATGTATGTATGTACTTGTGTAATCTTAATCGTGAATGAATGAATTTCCTGTGAGATTTCAAATCTACATTCGTAGTTGTTATGAAAACTCGAAACACAATAACCTAAAGAATATCGTAAAAGTTTGATTCACATTTGTTGACCGCGGCAAAATCGATAAGAACGATATACCACGACCATTTGGTTTCAATCCTTATTGTACACACATAGTTTCACTGAATGTTTACTAACATCCCTTTTCGATTCATAGCCTAATCTATCTCATGTTGGCCTAGAAAGGAACGAATCAATCTCGTTCCTTTGGTGCGAAAATTAGTACTTTTGCTAATTATTACTCGAAATACTACAACCACTAACCAAATATAGCTATTACATTTATACATATATTTATATTATATTCATACAACATACATACATATACACACGGCCATAAATCCCAAAAAGGGGTAGCCAGAGCTTTATAGCTAGGAACTTCTCAGCCACATGTGGAAGTTGATAGGGGACAATATGGTAGAAATAAAGTATCAAGGGTCTCCAACCTCATCGCATCGTAAAAAGAGGTAGTGGCATTCTAAGCCCACTACACGGCAAAATCAGTACTTAATAAAAAAACATCCCTTGCCATACATCAGCAAATCGTATATTTGTAAGGAAGAGACACTACTACTTTCATTAAATCGCCGAAAAATGACATACTTAGTGTTGCGAGGACCATTGTCTTCATTTAGAGCCGATAAGCAAATTAGACAACTTGTAGGTTTCCTTAACTTAATGAGAATCCAATTTAAGTATGACTAACAAGGTCGTGACATTCATTACAATAAAGGTATATTATTTGCCCAATTGTCATGTCATACACAAATCATTAAATATTATCTTTCAATGCTGTTAACTAATGTTGCAAGTTTTATCGAATAGTTTACGCCGTAAGAAAGTAATCCTATCCTTAGCATCTCTTTTACTCTGGTAAAAGAAACACATACACACATATTGTTTTCACTCTGATGTAAGGAACTCGATCATCCTGATATATTCATCATTCATCTTTCTGATCGAAACTCGCAATCCGGAACTTTAAGAAAAGCAAAGAACTTTTTGTTGTTTGAAAATATTAAGATTTACTTACTTTGAATATTCCGAACGTAAAGTTATGAACATTATAATTGTACAGTTTAATTTAATATTTGTTTATTTGGAACTTAGAACAAACTAGCCAAACAACAGCTTCACACTGGAAGCCATACAACTTAAGTTAAAGAATACACCCTATTAAGTTTAACCCCAGAGAATGTGACCACCTAAGCATGACGCTTCTTTGAAAGCTGACTCGTAAAGGCAGAAGAACAGTTTTTTGTATCCAGTAGTTTCCTGTACTGTCTGGGGTGCCGTGAGAACTACATACAAAAAAGGTTATCTTCCCATGACCTTTCCCGAGCTTGCGAAACAACCCAATATATGTTTAGTTATTTGTTTTGTCCCGTGTGAAATGCTATCCCGAGCTGGTGCTGGCTTGAAAAGGCAGAATGCTCAGTTTATTGGCCCATTTATCTTATGGAATCTAACCGCGTTCGTGTAACAGTGGACTTACGGCAAGATATATAATGTAGATACCATCGTTTGGGTATATTGGTGATTCCGAACGAATCATACATAAACTCTCGCCTTTGTATTCCAAAAAAAGGTAGCCAGATCTTCATAATTGAAAATTTTGAGGCCATTTGTACAATTTAAGTGAGGAAAAGATTGTTAATTAAAGGATGGTTTTTAATATGTCTTCCTCCACACGCCAAACCATCACTTAAAATGTCCAAATACTCTAAGTCGCCTCCAATAACACTCGCGGCAAAATATGGATAGTGTAATTGCATGTCGACACAACACATCTAATAAAACGTAACGTTTGTTTGTTATATATAACAATGGGATATGAAGAACCTGCCCACTACCAAGTTCCTAGTCAGTTCATTGTGGCAAAAAACTGAAACCATCCATCCAAATCATGGGTTTCGAGATATTTCACGGTTTTGACTGCATAGTTGAAACTGCTATAGTATTCAAAATAAACTATGACATATTTAATTTCAAAACCACGGTAAGCGGAACAACATTTTTTACGGCATTCACGTCATTGCTTCGGATCTAATAATGAGGCTTACAACGCCGTCGTGGAACATTTTGGTTCTGCTATGTGTGCCACAAATATAGATTTTAAGGCACTTTAAATTCTTATAAACAAGTTATAAACTTTATTGGCCATCAATATAGATTAGTACTACGATACTACATCGTGACGCCATCATAATGACATTAATGACATAAGAATCAATTCTTAATTGACTACGTTTGAAAAGCGTCGCTTGCATTGTAAAGGCCTTTAATAGATTCATTGAAATCGCTTTCTCATAGTGAGTCAGATTACCGAGATGTTTCTGCCTATTGTTTCGTGCGTTACTGCTCGAACCAGTTTTCATCTCATTGTGCGATTTATACCACCTCATCGCCGTCATGGGAAAAGAAAGGTAGTTTAATGTGTTTGACTGCACGGGTTTATTGCAAGAAACTATTTTAATACAGTGAGGGAAAACATTGTGAGACTGAGTTGAAATTAGTCATGTGGCAGTTTATTTGTATAGAACGGCGATAGGCCTGCCCCGTATCACGTGTTGTGTGCAAAACTTGGATACTCCAAAAACCAGGTCAGCCTGCCATCCTGTCCGAGATATGCCGTATACCTTTTTCTTGCTTCAGCTGTAGACTATTTTAATAAGTTGAAATTCCGAATTTTACTAAGTGCTGCAACCATCATGGCCAAGGCTTGAACTTTTGAATAGGGATTTGTAATAGATAATGGGCAATTGGGGCAATGTGATTGAAAACTATCAACGAATATAGTATTTTCTAAGATTTTCACGATTGCACATTATAATTGAAACAACTATTGATTTGAAGGCTTTAAAAATAATGTAATAACACGCGATTAAAATATCCGAAAATCAATAGTTGTTTCAATTATATCAACGAATAGTTATTTTAAAACATGAGCATGTAAATTGATGAGAAATGATCCTTTACTATTTCCACTCTCTACTTGCAAAGTGCGTTATAAGATATTAACATCTAAATTCTATCTTTTCTTGTTTGGAATTATTTCGATAAATATCATCTCTAAATTGGTAATCGAAAGACTGTTTTGGCAAGAACCTGACAATCTTTTCGCTTAAAAATCCCCGAACATAATTCGCCACTTTCAAGAATAAGAACCCAGTTCTATATGACCGTAGCTGTCAGGTAAACAGACACCTCAACATTCCAATAGGATGCGTCACCGAGTTTCCGTTACTTTCTCAAGAATATCTACCAAGTTTCAAGTATTATTCTTCAGCTTCAGCTCAAACAGTATAGTAATTCAAATGAACAATATGAGTTCTATATTAGAGGAGGTTTAGTGGGTAAAATATTGTTGAGTAATGGATGTTATCAGCCACATCGATCAACAATCACTAAAATGTCTCAAAACCCTAAGTCCGAAGTCCGTTATACGACTATCACGGGACGCTATGGGTTAGCTCTATTCTAAGCCGACACCAGACAGTTTTCAACCTAGCTATATTATTGTAACATGGCATACATACACACGCCATTAGTTTCCATTGGGGTAGGCAGAGACGATTGATAGTTATTTTGTACGATTCTGGGAAACCTGGCAAGCCTAATTTATATTCATGAATTAAGTGGCTTCTTAGGAAAACACATACAATACATACTATTACATACATGCTTGCTTACCATAGAGAAAGGCGGTATTAGTAACATACACTGCACCGCTCATTATGTTACGCCTATGGCCCTTCACTTTCTTTGTTTGACTTGCTAGTCGATCTTTTTGAAGGTGTTGATGGATTTTTAATGAATACCAACTATTTTTGTTTCTGGGTGTAACCTGAATTGAATAACTATGTAGGTTATATATTTCAATTATATAAGTAACGTCGGTTTCGAGGAGAAAATCCATTAAATAACAAATATATAATGAATTATACAAACCTGAGTCGTTCAACAGTTAACATACATACATACATATACATATTCTCACGGCTATAAATCCATAAAAGGGGTAGCCAGAGCTGAGAAATTAGAAATTCCTCAGCCACTTTTGGAAGTTGAGTGTGGAAAAGATGGTAGAATAAAGGTTGTTGGTGATAGGTCTCCAACCGCATCGCCCAAAAATCCCTTAAAAAGCCCGAAGTCCGTTAGTCGCCTCTTACGTACACCCACCGGAAGAAATGGGGTAGTGCTATTCTAAGCCGACACTACACAGCAATTTCCAGTTAAAACAATTATAAACCTAAATTAAAGTTTTGTACTACAATGAAGATGTTGAAAGGTTACTTATGACGTGCTATGTATTAAATGTGAAACTAAAAAAAGTTAACTAATATTCAGTATATGTATGTTAAGGTGATAGATGATTATAGTATAAAGGAAAGTTTGGGGCGCTTATCTTAAAAGCTAGTATTATGTACCATACGATTTACTTACTTTGGTCTAAACGTGACGTCAGTATTTCACACTCTTCAAAAGGCTATACATTCTGAATGTTTTCACAACTTAGCCTTCGCTTCCGTCCAACATTTTTATTTCATTTTACACTGCATTATAATTCTGAGATGGCTGTTACGTGAATGAAGAAAACTAGCAAATCTTATCTTAGCTTTATGTAATAGCGCCACTGTTTCATTACGCCATTTGTTAAACATCTTTCCGAGTTTGTCTGGCGGAACTTTATTTCGCGTATTTGTTCGCAACTCGAGTTTGTGTGGGATCTTGAGTTTGAATTAGAATCACGCTGTGTTTCCCGTGTAAAAGAACCCTTTTACTTTAGCTGAAAATAGTTCTTCTTTAACTCTTTCTCTCGGTTGTACTACAGTAACACGTAGTTTCTTCTTTCGCACCTAATTACCTAAGGCTTATATACCATACTTTACCCATTTGGCTTGCAAAAGTTGCAAGGGAATAATTAGTTCTAAAGAATGGGCTAGCGCTTTTCTGGATTCTATTAGGGATTACCGGAATGGTTCGTTATACACATGCTTTGTAAATTTTGTCTAAGAATTTCCAATAAGAATCTCTACTTTATAATCTTAGCAGGTTCCAAAAAGTTTACCTAGAAAGGTGTCGACGCAATTTGAATAACCCAATACGATTTTAAATGTTAATGACCTTTTACTCCGTGTCATATTCCATATGCGTCAATTACTCCAGCAATTTTTCAATGGCATGACACGCATACAGTTACTCGTAACTCTATATCAATGGAGGGCGTGTTGTATCGAATTATTGGGTCACAGTAGGAGTGTCAAATAACTCATTAGTAGTTTATATCTATTGAAATTTGATAAACCTGCATATGTTCTGTTATCTGTATGGGCGTTTCTATCTGTTTTATGTTAAATTATGTTTGGATAGATTTGATATAATAAGGCTGTATTGGGTTAGATTAGCAATGTTCCACAAAATGCCATGGGTGTAGTATAAGTAGTAGAATAGAATCTCAAAATTCATCATCACCACGTTTTACAATCTAGAAGCTTCCTTTATTACAGTCCGGCCCCCGTTTTACGTATCTTTAGCGACTGGTGATTGTGTCGCAAATTGCACGATTGTCGCTGTCAATGACATAAATTTGTATGCGTTTTGATCCTTTTGACAGCGACAATATTGCAACTCGCGACACAATCGCGGTCGCTAAAAATACGTGATCAGGCCCCGGAATTGACCACCACGCGCGAGAAGTTATGGGGTAGTGCTAGTCCAAGGACTAAGCTGAATAAATTTAATCTTTTAGACATGGAAGGCAGTAAGAATACAATTCATATTCTTGAAACATGTTTTTATGAGTCATCATCGCGATCATATTTACCTTATACAAAAGATGATAAACAAAATTCATTTTGCATTGTTCTTTGATCGTTCTTATTAATGTTTTACATTATTTATAAGCTGACATTATTAGTTTCGTTACATACATACATGGTACTCACGCTATTAGTTCCCAGATAGTTAATTGGTGAAAGAGATCTATAGAGCCAATGTGGAAGGTAATGTTAGTAGAGGACGACCACGGAGGACACATTTGATTTGAACCAAATAGAGAGTTTGCTCAAAAAGGCAGACGTCCAGAGTATGAAGAATAAAAGAGCATGTGTGAAAAGATTGATGGATATAAATAAAGCTAGAGAGGTTTGTCAGTATCGTACAAAATGGCGATAGATAGTCTCTGCCTACCCCAATGGGAACTTCTTCTTCACTTATAATGAGCAAGAGGCGATAAAAGCTGTGCCATCCCCAATGTGCATAAAAGCCGTAAGTATAAGTATGGATATAACATAAGTATGATAATTGTTATTATCAGAGTAACATGAAATACTTACATTGTTCATTAACACCTGTGTCTACAAGTTGATGTAAGCAAGTGGTAAAGTTACGGCTATCTACCTGCTATTTGTTTGAATACACTAATGAATGACACAACTGAATCTTATTGTTCACGCCGAATATCCCCGATGGGATGGCAGAAACACATATACTTCTGATCATCATGTGCTGTGTAGTGCCGGAATAGAATGTCACTATCCCTTTCTACCCACGGGTGTCGAAACAGGCGACCAAACTTTTAAGTGGTTTTTGGGCGATGCGGTTAGAGACCCATCACCATCGATACTATATTTTTCCCATCTCTACTACCCCTTTTTGGGATTTAAATCGTGAGTAAATATGTATGTCTATGGAACAGTATACACCATTTCGAATAGGTCAACTATTGTTGACGTGCAACGCAATTGTAAATACTATTAAAAATTCATCACCACAGCATAAAGTCCACCACTGCACGCATTATATAGAGAGGCCTGTACAGTACGACTGATCATGGCTACCCTCATCCACCAGCTTCCTGCAACCTGTAGAAGTATTCAGACCAAGCCCATACTTATCTAGATAGATAGATTGAATTGTCTTGTGACGTAATAGCTAGGTATACTTCATATCTGTTTTGACTTGTTAACTTGTTAGCCGTAGTTAGAGTGTCTCAGGGTCAAATTGTTTAGATGATATTAGAACAAACTCACAAATTCAAATGTTAAGATATTGTTACTAAGATACAAATAGGCACAATTACAACAACCCTCAGAAGACTAACTTTTGGGAAAAGTGAAAAGATAAATAAATAAAAAGATTTAATTTGTCTTTTTACACATACAACAAAAAATCTATATACAGTGAAAAGAAGATCATCGTATAGATCTTACTAAGGCTTAGAATTATACGTATACTCACGCCATTATTTATATTATTTCATACTTAATAAGAATTATACCTTATATATATTTAAAAAAACATCATATACATGCATATACTCACGGCTATAAATCCCTAAAAGGGGTAGCCAGAGCTTCAGAATTAGAAAATTCTTCAGCCACTTTTGGAAGTGAAGTGGGGAAAATATTGTAAAATAAATGTTTTTGTTGATGGGTCTCCAACCGCATCGCCTGAAGTGCTATTTTTAATATTACTGATAGTAAAATCGAGGGAGGTTTCAGAATGCTATATGGTAAAGAGTAGACATCCGAAATGATATAACTCAATATATATAACTCAAGAACGCGTGATATAACTCAACGATCTCTATCGCACTTACTTGGTATCGTATACTGTCATCTCATTCTAACCGATATCGTGACGATAAAATAGCGCTCGTACTAGGCCTCCAGTTACCGTGTGAAATCGTGATGCTACTGTTGAAAAAAAGGAAAAATTGCTATTCTTATCCGATTTATATGTACACTAAATATGTATTTATATATTTTTATATTGTGTGATGTTATTGATAAACAAACGTATGACTCAAATAGTGGATTGAAACATTCCTCGAGAATCACGTACTTAGTTATTTTCATTGTTGATAATATGACACTGCTTATATCAATTTATAACGATATTCTTCACATAAACAATGCACTCTAATACATTGATTTTGAAATTTTTGACGATAGCTAGTACGAAACCAACTTATTATAAGACAATTAAAACTATTCGCTAGCTAAAGAGCTTATTCCATTTGTCTGAATGAAGACGTCTGAAAGCCACAGAATCTGAATTCAGACTAGTGGAATAACGTTCAGAACGCTAGAACTGAAATTTGTGTAGTGGAATAATAAGCGTCTGCGGCAGTCACTTCGAAGGACGTCTGAATTCAGCAACGACAAAGTGTAATGGAATAAGCTCTTAACGGTTTGTATTGACACAACTAGTTTTATGAAAAAGTATGCCGAAATAAGGTTGATAGACCCCAAAGCCACTTTATACGATACTAGTAAGAGAGATGAAAGAGGTTACAGGCCACTTCTTTGTGATCGAACTCCTCTGGAACGGCTCGACCGATTTCAACCAAATTTAGCACAGTGGACAATGCTAACGCCCGATTTCTGAATTGAGTATTCAAGCTGAGAACAACTTAAGTATCGTTTTGTCTCATTCAGTTGTTAAGATTTCAACGCGAGAGAACGATACTTAAGTTGTTCTCAGCTGAAATACTCAATTCAGAAATCGGTCGTATGTGTCGTAAGGGGTTGCATGTTGTGATCGAACCTACAATTAAATAATCACTGAAAAACTATTTTCCCATTAAAGTCCATAGAAAAACTTAAGGTTTCTTGTTTCGAGCGCGGCCTAAAGGTAAAGACCGACTGCACAGATTGTAAGTAGACTAAAGTTTACCGTACTCGCTCAGCTCAATTCATTTCAATCGCAGTTTGCATTAAAGTCCTAGTACTTATAGCTTGTATGAGTTGAAATAACGCTTGAGTAATCTGATTATCTGTTTGTGTACATTCTATCAGAGTAAATAAACTAAATTTGCCGACTTATTACGAAACCTTCGAATGATCTCACGCAAAAAACAAAGTAGCGTGTTTCGATGCTATTACTGATATTGAAATTGAAACTGTATCTGCGAACTCGACCTTAACCTGAGCGAATATTGCTAAATAACTCTACATTTATCTCTAAAAGTCAGCTATTTTTCTGATTGCAAAGCTTATTTGAAAGGTTGAATTAGAAATCAATTGCGGTTAAACTCGTGCGGTGAACTATTCACTAATAAACTACGATGGGTGGTGAACTAGTGGGGTGAGGCTTAGTAAAGATTAAAATAATGTACAGAATATATCTTTATATCTATGTTATTAGAAACTAAAATACATGTAATATGTTATATTCGTTCGATATAGGAAGTCGTTTTCTGCCATATTGTAAAGTACCCATAATATACTATCTTATTAGTTTACTATTAATAACACCTATGGATATCCTCGCGCATTACCGAAGTAAATTTTAAACCAAAATAAAAACCAGTTTACTTTACAATAGTGACCTACTAATTGGGAGACAACACAGTTCGTACCATACAGTTCTAGAGCATGAATGTAGTTTTCCGCTTGCCCCAGAAACTATAGTAGCCCTGACTACCTCAATCAATAGACCTGGGCCGATGACCTCAAATTATAGGTTAGTGCTGGTTCTAGCTGACCTGCATTGTTACTTTTATTGACTTTGTTTTAGACACGATATTTGGTTTTACTATGGTTGAACGGAACAAAACGGCAAAGTACTTTGTACGATACTACTGTACTGATATATATCAAAAAATATATTTTTTACAAAAATGTTTGTAACAGTAACAGAGCTTCTACTTCCTGAAGAGAAAAGTTTAAGTCGAAGTGACTGATTTATTACCCGGGAAATGTAGGCATACAGTCCACCCATACTCACAACTATAACTCAACATAAAACATTAGTTTTCTTCTTTGATAAGGTATACATTTTGACTATATTGTGTTGGCTTAGAATGACACTAACCGGTGTTGCAACGCAAGATGTGAATAAGAGTTTTCAGACTTGTACGTTGAGAGTGATGGATGGGCTATGTGGCTGGGGATCCCAAAGCAACCTTTATTTTCCATTTATTTTTATTAAATTTCAATAGATTCAAATATTTTATTTTTTCATTCAATTTTGTTACTGTTCTTAACTTCCAACAGTGGCTGATGAAACTCTGAAACTCTTCCTAATTATAGCCATAAGATGCTTGACTTAATTTCCTCGTATGCAGTTCAAAACTATCAAAGATCGAGGAAAACTACATCATGTACACACTTACCTTGTATTGTGTGACATTGAAATATTCACAACTGTCTCTAGTTCACACACTTACGTGTAAATTATTCATAGTACAGGTTGACTTCCATACATTGGTGATTCGATTTTCTACTTTTATAGGCTATATAAATAGAAATATCTACGTCACTTGTTGATAACTTTATAAATTAGATTGTTTTAGTATGTAGAGCCAAGCCACAAAATTGATTGTTCTGAATCCTACAGAGGACTGAATGATAACAAATATTTATTTTATATCAAATATATACACATACTACCATGATTCCTCATATTTTATTTATTTGTCGAGCTTTTTATTACAGACAATGATCACAGTTTTAATATTAAATAAGAAAATTGAGATATTCATCTTTAGGTAATTATTTGAATTAAATCCATCAATTACTATCGGTATTCATTGTTTTATAACATTTTCATACAGTTTGTTAAACTCCCACCCATACTTTATAAACAAACTCAAACAAATGTAACTTATCACAAAACAAATCAGAAGATAATAAACCGCTCAGCTTTTAATAGCCCATATATAACATGGTTAAAATAGAGTAGACAATCCGTCGCCAACATCCATACAACTTCATTTATAGACTGGAGTCTTGGACATTCAGCTATTTAGGCCCGAGTGAAATACGAGCCATTCCTGAACGTTGGAAGAGAGCCAACCACTTGTCCTATCTGATATAATAAGATTTATATCCGATACCCTTTAATGATCGGCGGTTAGATGCATACTGCTTCATTTGCCACTAATTTTTACGTATTTGTCAGTTCAAAGAGCTTGCGGTGAATGTCACTTTTTGAATTTCGAACGACTCTGAGCTGAAGTTTTGAGGTAAATGGTGCTTTGATATATTTATGTATCATAAAAACCACTGAAAAAAATTGTCGGCGAATGGACGAGGAAGTTTTAGAAGGCTTTCCATTCCGGATCATAATAATTTTTCAAAATATATTTTCATTGTGCATGGCCCTAACCCTAATACACCTATCTCTGCTTTATTTATGTTTATGATATTTAAGTGTTCGAAATAATCACCACGTCATTTCCGTGCAAAATTACACTTACAAGTTTTATCTCAGTTTATCACAATCGCCGCTTTTGAAATGCCGTTTGAATTAAACTTATCTATCTAAAATTCTGATAATATATAATATTTATAAAAGATGGAATCGCATTTTAAACATCAAACAAAATAAAATAAATCTATGTTAGTGTTAAAAGCATCCATCTGTCAGTCAATTTAATGGAAAGCAGTCAATTGGGAAACATCACTTTTAAATTTCGAACGACTTCGATTCTATTTTAAAACACGTCAAAGAGGACGAATGCTATTCAATTTGTCAGTTAATCGATTTTAGTTACTAACAGATGGTAACTATTCTCGATACATATTCGATAACTTTCGAAAGTCAAAAGTATGGAGCACGGGATGTTATGTTGTGGTTGAGAAGCTAAAATTTAACTTTTAGACAGAAATTGGTTATATTTTATTGTTAAAGAATTTTATACTGTGTGTCTTGTGTCATGTATACACACGCACATGTCAAGTTAGATGATTGACAGAAACGTTTTCTTGCCATCCACACAACGTTTCTCAAGTTCACCGTTTTTTAAAGGCAATAGAAAGATAAAAAATTAAATAAGGCTACGCAAATTCTTTCATCAATAGTAAATATAGACCGATTTGCATGATTTTTGGATATGTTTAATACTATTGCAAATCTAAGGTCAACCGTTTCATTTCAGAGAAGTATTAATTGTAAGTAATCAAATTTACGTATTTTGTCTTCTTAAATATCTCTTCTTTTGTATTAATGCATAACATCAATACGAAAGAACTAGAAGACCATAAATTAAAATCATCCTAAAAAGGTCTAAGTAAAATAAGTCAATTTTCTGCAAATACTCTCGATTCGCACTTAGCTTCACAATCGTCTTAAAGTGTATAGTCAGCGCTGGGCTTGTTACAGCTAAGCTAGTTATTGAGAAATACTTTCAGCCATATATCCCAAAAAGGGGGCGCCAGAGCTTCAGAGCTAGAAACTCAGCCCGTCCAATATGCGTCATCAATAGTCAAAATACGATTGCAGTGTCAATGAATGGCAATTACTCAGATGGGGTATAAATAGTAAGAGAACGTTATCGTGGGTGGTTTAACCTTCACTCGTGCTGCACCCACCTTTGTTTGTCACACAGTTACGAAATAACAAGGTTTGGATGTAAAGAAACAATCGACTCTTCAGAACTTGAAGGTTTCATATAGATTTCATTGAGTTAATGATGGATATTGAGCAACTGCATTTGAATCATCATGTTCTAAAGATTTTAGTAAATTGCTCTTCAAACAGCGTTGCAGAAAAAAATGATTTTTAACGATTTAGAAGTCATTTATGCAGATAAGTATGTAATGATCAAACATGTATGGGTGTTTCTCAAGAAACAGGTCCACTTTCATGCAAAATCTGTCTCATACAGTTGCTTGCTTATATCTTAAAATAACCTTAGTATCGTAATAGGCATCTACCTGGTCAATAAGAAGAAGTAATTTAACCGAACGTATTTCCTTTATTTTAGGATTTATTGAGCTTTTTCTGAAAAAATGACACAGGGGACTGTTGCCTATAACAGGGGATTGACTTTTGAAATAAAAATACTATTTTAATACAAAATGTAAGTCTTTTTATTATTAGAATATTAAAACAAACCTTAGGTATTAGGCTATTAAACATTAAATCAACAATATTAACTATAGTCTTTGTTTTTAACAGTCTTATTAATAATTTTACTCGTACAACAAATCAACTTGAGTATCACTTAATATCACAAAATTAAAATTATTAAGTCACTAAAACATAAAAGTCTTTCTCTGAATACTAATCAGTCTTATCATATCAATCATCTGTAATGAACATATTTAGATTTTTTTATATTAGATTCAACTGTTATTTTTGTTCAAAGACATTTACACATGAATCAAATTTGTAAAAAATTCGGTTACCTTTCAAAAGCAAATTAGGATTAGGCAGTTTTTCTATGACTTGGTTCATTGCGACATCCGCCACATCCATGTGATCAATCCTAAATGATTGACCTTTTTTATCACACAGTTTTAGAAAGGTGACACGCAGTTTATCCTCTTATTCATCAATGATGTCAATAACGCTCACATATCTATATTCCACATGTGTTTGGCAGGTAATTTGACAAGGATGTAATCACCAGTGTTGAAAGCATTTCCTGTAGTAATACAACTAGGTCCAGCGTCATTCTCTGTTTCTGAGTCAGTGAACACATCCTCCACACGTATTATTTTATTATTTATTAATCTTTATTAATATAAATGGTTACATTTAATTATAACAAAGCCCTGCAAAACTGTTTTACAGTTTGTCTGCAGGTAGAGTCTCTTTTAATAAATTTTTATTTAGTTACATCTATGGTAGTGAGTTAAGAAAATATTTTTTTAATTTGTTTTTAAATTTTTGTCTATTAGGCTCGAGGCGGATGTCCTCGGGCAGACTGTTGATCAAGTACGGTAATCGCTTTTTAAGCGTCCTGTCCCCGTAGTAATTATTTACTCTGGGTACCTCCAGCCTGCCCGCCGACACCGACCTCGTGCCATAGCTATGACTCAGCTTCGTGATATTCTGCTCTTGACTGTCGTGGTTGTTAATTAATAAGAGGTATTTATGTTTCAGGCTGACAGGCAGAATTTTACATATTTTAAAAAGTTTATAGTAGTTACCATTACATTTATTTTTAGTTTTATGATTAACAAGAAGTTTTAAAAGTCTTAGTTTTTGCATATCTTCATACAATATTTTTCCTATCTTGAAATGTAGACAAGAATCATTTTCACAAAAGCAGCTGAGATGTCTCATCACAATTTCAATGGAATTTAGTTTTATACCCGAAGAATTATAGAATTTTCCAGTGACTTGATGCACTTTGAGGGCACTAGAGCTGTTAATTTTAGGTCTATATTTGCATGTGTAATGCACAAACAAGTATCACGCTGATCTACTTTGGGCTTCACAATCCAAAATGGTCTGAGTCTGCAAAAGGTTTGATAACTTAGTTTGAATTGGCTCTTCTGTTTCTGATATTTGCTCTATAGGCCGACTAACGAATCAAGCATGTATCTCTTTTGTTTCCGGGTCCCCTTTCTAGTGATAAACTCTTTCTTTCCTGCTCCTAGTCTACTGTTAGAATCATCTTCGAAGAAATTTGCAACTGCTTTTACAACTTCATCGGATACTTTCGATTTTCCTGCCAGTCTTCCAGTAACTTTTGACTTTTTTATTCGTCTGAGGGTTATCACAGCATTGTTATCCATTCGCCATAGTTTATATTTATCAACCATCGATCCTGAAACTACTTTTGCTAGCATTCTCTTTTCTCTTACAGTATTCAAATTAGACAAATTTTCTCGTAATTCACCAAAAAGCGCCTTTTTTACCACTTCTCTTCTGGTTTCTGGATTATCTGTCATTTTCTGTAACTTAGTGTTAGGAGTATCTTTAGGTTTTGGTTTTGTTCTCTCCGTCAATCTTGTTAAACGTTTCTTATATTTAAATAGTTTTTTCTTTAGTTTATTAATTTCATCATCTTTTTTCTTATTTATGCGGTATCTCAGTGCTTTGTTTCTGTTCTTTCTTTTTTGAATCTTGTCAGCAACATTGCGTCCAGGTGTTGGCATTCGCAATGAATCTGGTACATCAGTCTCTGGAGTATTTTCCCTCATGAATGCTGTAGCAATGTTTTTCAATTGTTTTTTCTTATTACGGTAGTTGCTGCAATGCTCTCTCCACTTCTTTTTTGCTTCGCGGTGTTCACGAGGTGTCATATTGTCAACAAGCTTCCTAGTTCCCTTTTTTTTTTTCTTAAGGTATTTAAGACGTTCCTTCTCTTTAAGTGCTTTCCGTTTTTGCGGATCGTTTTTCATACACTCATATCTTTTTCGCTCAGCTTCTCTTTTTCTTTGCAAAATCTCTTCCCTAGAAAGCTTTATCTTCCTCGGCGCCATACCGTACACCCAAAACACACGAAAAATACCTACAACAAAGAAAAACATAATACATAACAGTCCCTTGGAAGAATAAACAGTCCCCTGTCGTGTGGTAGGGCAGGGGACTGTCGCCAGGGGACTGTTTTTTTATGTTTTATTCGGAGGTAGTGTAAAAAGTAATTCAGTCACGTTATTTCACTTTACTTGGAAATCATCTATATTTTAAAACAATATTAACTACATAAGGTATCATTAAATCGAATAAAAATAAGTTATAAAATATCCTTACCAGAGGACTGTTGGATTTGAGGTTATGGCGCGTGCTTCGCAGATGGACGCGTGTACGGCACTAAATAAAATGTCACCCGAAAGCGAATAGCGGCATCTGAGCAAACTTCAGATCGGTTGCGTTTCGTTACGCTCAAGTAGAACATATTTTAACCTTTTGGAAAAAGAGGCGCGTAATTTAAAATATGCACAGGGGAATGTTCACGAAATACGGAGACACATTTTAATGTTATTTTTTAATGATTCCAAATAATGTTTGTAAAAAAGTAAGCATCTCTCCTGAACGATTGCTTAATGTTGTTTGAATAATTTAACAAGTTATTTGTTTTTTACAGATATTGTCATAACTACTTTTCCTTTAAGTGACTTTTCTGTTTTGGAGACACCCCAGGGGACTGGTTTTTGAGTGCTTTAAATTTTTTAAATATACATTAAAAATTGTTTTAATAATGATTTACTGCCAGCAGAGATAAATCAGGGCATTCTCTTTTAGATTTACTACGACTTATTACATAATCTATACCTATTATGAAAATATTGCTCTGAGACAGCGAGTGGACAAGTTTCTGGAGAAACACCCGTATAACATTTTCAGATAAGTAAGTTTCGAGATTTTTCAATTTGTGTGTTCCATTAGATTTGAGAAGCCTTATTGCACAAGTATCTTACTTCTTCCTGTTTGATCCTCACTGATTTCAAATAAGGCAATTTATGTGTATGTGACGTACTGTTACGAAAAAATAACAGCGTTGCTACCGATTTCTGTAAGACGAAAGAGGTTTATTCACTTATTTTCAAATGGCATTTGATATTACCCGAAGTATTCTATAGCAAATAATAAAAGATACCAAGATTACAAGAGCTCATCTATGATACCTTGCGTAAATTCTATTCCTACCAGTCAGAGCACTTATTACATCCCGTTATTTCCTCTGTGGATAACCTGTGCAATCAACATACCACTTGCCAAGTGCATTTACTGCACTATAACCGCTTTTGAAATTATACGTGAATGAGCTGGCTTTTTGTGATGAGGTACTCGTATTGTGCTAATCTGTTCGAATATTCGAATTGAAAATTGCACTCTTTGTTACTTTTTCTGAATATTTTTTGGTTTATTTCCGTTAGTGGTTTTTATTGGTCCTTTATTTATAAAACAATGATCTGAAGAAATGTATGTATGTGTAGTTAAATGATTAAAGGTATACGAAATCAAAGCTATTGATGAATATTTAGGTCATAGTATCATAATAGACCCTTATGAGTTGACTAATGCCAGATAGTATGATTTATTTTATTTCATTTTGCATTGCACAAACTTGGCGAACATACTTGAAATACAAAACTATGTTTATTTAATTCCTAACTTTTATCGAGCGATACTTTCTATAATAGTTAACTAGAACTAGCAAATTGGATTTCAATTATAAAACCAACTTGCACATTTACTGAAATACTAGGAGTTTTATCGGCTTTACCTACAACGTCCTATTACAATCAACCTCGTAAAGCGGCTCATTGGCAACCAAAGGAAAGTGGAATAGGTATGTTAAAAGTCTCACTGCTCTTTCATATACCTCAAGCACTGATCAATGAAGGTGTATGAAAGTGCATGTAATGTTAGTATGTCCTATGTATAATAGTCGTTTATAGATACGAATCAATTTGGAAATGAATATAGATATCAAATGAATAAATCTATTCGGAAATATTACACAGATCATATACGCAAATAAACCATACTTATTCAAAAAAACGTAATATGTTTACTAATATTTTATATATCTCTGCTTCATACAAAATACTTTACTTATCTACACTAGTCCTTTGAAAATAAAAAGGCACTAATGGTACAGGGTGTGCCGAACTATCGAATGTCCAAGCTTTGCACTCGTTTGACCTTTGGAAAACGCAGACGTCACGCGATGTTTATAGAAAATTGATTCTAATCTTTATTTAGGTATTTACTTTAATAGTCTTTCAATAAATGAATATATTTGAGGAAATGTCTTATACTTCTTACAGCGATATTGTTACTTCGATAAGAGGTATTTAAGTTTTTGGAGAGATATATGTGATATCATTGCCCGATTATGAAAGCACCATCAGCATGGGATTGGAAAATGGCACTTACACTTAGATACAACTTTCATTTAACATATTCCACTTTTTGTTAACTTTCCATTAATATTGGGATTTAATTATTGGGATTTCTGAAGCGCAATACGAAGGAATTCAAACATACGAAAACAAAAATCTGTCTATATAACGCCTTGGTCCGCAGCAATCTGGAATTCGCAAGCGTCATATGGAACCCCTATTATGCAGTATCTTCCCAACGCATTGAATCCATTCAACGGGCTTTTACTCGCCATTTAGCATTCAGATCACCCGGAATATCATACAGACAGCCTTATACTCAAAGATTAGAGTTTTTTAAGATGGAGTCATTATTTAATCGTCGGAAAATGTTAGACTCTTCTTTTTTATATAAGTTAGTAAATAGTTACATTGACAGTACTGAAGTAATTAAAAATATTAATTTAACTGTTCCCTTCAACTATCCTCGAAACACAATTAGGAATATATTTAATGTAAGAAGATGCCGTACTAATATTGGACTTAATTCACCCATTACGAGAATGTGTAAAAGTTATAACGAAATGCAGGCAAAACACGGTGAAATTGATATATTTGGTGACTCTTTGGCCGTTTTCAAGCAAAAAGTTAAAGTTGTGAATACATAAGATGGGGTCAGTTTGTATTTAATTAGTTTACCAATTGTATTACTAAATTGAATTTTAATTTTGTTCTTATGATTGTAGTCTATTTCCTATTATCTTAGTTCTTTATTAAATTATTCTTATTACAGAAGAAATGTCTGATCATTTAAATATATTTATTGTTGTAATTTCTATAATTGGCATAGTTAACTGTTTTTTTTAATTTAGTTTTAATTTAGTTTTAATTTAATTTTAATTTAGTTTTAATCAATTTATTTAAATTTTATAATAATCATTTTTTAGAATGTTATATCTGTAATGTTAGTTATATAATTAATTATTTCAATTTTTAAATCGAATGATGTGGTTAGCCTATAATTGGTGTATTTAGTTGATATGTGTCATTTCAATTCTAGTACTTTTTAAGACTGTTTACTATTTTCACTGTTGGTAATCCGTAATAAATAAATAAATAAATAAATAACAAGATATCCTGTGAGTTTCCCCATGGCTGTGTATTAGCCGCCCATCCCGCTCCGCTTAGCTTGCAACTTTTGGCTTTAAAGTCGCGGTTTTAGAAGATAATAGAATAGGAAAACTGTTTATTACAGTTGGTAACTAAAAATTATCTGATAATCAATACAACCAAAAAAAACGTACTAGTTTGTTGACCTGTCTCAATATTGCAATGTTTCATAAACAATCCGGTACAACTATCAACAATATATTAATGCTATTTTCTGGTTGAATAATCTTAATAATGTGCAAGAATAAAAAACGTCTTATTGCATAACTCTAACTTTATTTAACCTTTTTTCAGATTATATCAATAAACGGTTCAACGAGGAAAAATAGAGAATAGGTAAGTTGAGTAAATTCTGTTAACAATTTAAATGAAGCCACGCATTGTTTATTCTCTGAGTATGACAGTAATCTATTAGGCAAAAGGTTTCGGAGCCAATTCATTTAGACAAAAAAAATACAAACATATCTTGCCTATTCATAATAAGTATAGATATTTAATAAAGAGGTATTTATACATACAAAAAGTATTGCGCTTGGTTAACAGGTTGATGTACATCACTCACAAAAACGTATGTCTCATTCAATTTCCCCTATCATAGTCGTTCCGCACGATATTGAGTAGCATCCGACAAAAATCTGTACAAATAGAAATTTGTGACGTCATAAGAATGTCAGTTACGTCGCCTTACATGTCAGTTTCAACCTCTTAGGACATACTGTGTAAGGCTTACACTGTAAGCGATTACTTTGCTTCATCTACTGTATATTTTATTAACATAAATAATTCTGTAAACTATTTTACTTGATATTAGTATATGTGTTAGTATAATTATAGCTGTTTAGTGTTGACTTAGAATATCTTTAAACCATTTTTTCTCGCGGAGTGTGTCGTCACGTAAGAAGCGACTTAGGATTATAAGGCTTCTCAAGTAATTTTCGGGCGATGATGTGGAGAGTGGAGAACCACCACCTTTATCTTTATCCTTTATTTTACAATCGTAACCCCATTATACTTAGATGCAACTGAAGAAATACCAATTCTGAATCTCTCGCTACCCTTTTTTTGGGATTTTTAGCCATGACCAGAGTATGTATACATATACATTATTGATGGTGTAAACGAAGCTACGGAGGTTTGTCAGGATCGTACAAATTAGCGGTCGATAGACTCTGCCCTGTAAGAATATATATGTATGTATGTGGTTATGAGTATATGTATGTATTGTAGAATAGTAAGATATACCTGATTTGATTAAATTTAAAACAATGAAAATTTTGTTTGCATCTCATTTAATCAAATTGAGTAGTTGATTTTACATTCAGACAATGACAAAATAAGAATTAGTGTCATAGTAAGAATGTCAGTCACGTCCTCTTATCCATCAGTCCGCCTCTCTTAGGACATCCTGCTCGCACCTCGCTTCGCCTTTGTTTTATTATTATTCACAGAACGTTAGAGACGGATTACCGGTTGCCGTAGCCATTTCACTGAGTATTCACTCTTTTACTAAACCTAAAGAATTACTTTAAAATATTTATGTTGGAAGTTAAGAAATGGTTTTGAAGTATATTGTTTTGTTGGAAAATGTGAAAGGTTATAGTTTCTAGCCCCATGTGTGGTAAAGGTGACAAATTGGATGGTGCTTATATTGACCATAGTAAGCAGTATGCTAGCAATTTTTATTTTTACTTAGAAAGTCCCTCAGTTGTTATTGAAAAACAAAGAGTTTGACAAATGTTTAACTAATTTTTATAAACCCCAACTATTATTTTAAAGTCCCAAATTCCTTAGTCACCTCTTTGGCTGCCCACGGGAAAACAATAAAAATAAATAAATAAATATGTGATAAATTTATAGACAACTTCAAGGATAACACTGGATGGCAAGTCATTGTTTTGATCTTCCAGCTATAGTTTACAGGAGTCACCTTTTTACGCGTATACTCTAGGTTATTTTCGAGGTTTAAATTCAAACATGAAGTGGATTATGGAAATATGTCTTTTTTTTCTAAAGGTTTATAGTCATGATTCCATTTCTCTTCCGTCGTCGTCGACTTTAAACTCCTGACTTACAAAAGTACTCTTACTAAACCGGAAATAGAAAATCAACTTCTACAATTAGCTCTAGTGTGCTTACTATTATTGCATACCAATTCTAAATTGGTTTTTATGTTAATGGAATAAGATGCACCTGTGCACAATGAGTACCATGAAATTATTATTGTTTAAAGAGCAAACTCAATCTAAACACTATGCGCTTTTGATTTGATTGCAACAATCATTGCATCGCAACATCAAAGAAAGAAGATTGTGGTTAATCATAGACTTGCGTAAGAGTTCATTGTCTGACTGAAGTGCATGGTCTACAAAATTTATCGTGAAAATTTATTAAGTTGTCTTAATTTTCCTGAGTGTTTTAGTTACCAATAAAATATATTCGCACCGTTTTTTTTAAAATAAATATAAGGTAGTGTACAAAAGACGTTGCGGTTGCTTTATGTATGAACTATTTAACACTAAAGAGTTTAGCACTTAGATAAGTATTACACTTAATAAATAGGCTGTAGAACTTACTTGCCATAGTAAGTTTTTACTATCTCGCAGTTTATACAAAAACATCTCATATTCACACTCATAATGTTATAGTTTGTTGTTCCTTTGTTTTGTCGTCAGAAAGTTTCACTTTCGTGAAACAAATGGATATTATCTCCGCTTATGTGTGCAAATATACAACTTCGCAAAAACTTTGTTTGTGAAAAGAAAATCAATTTCTATTTTATGTTGGTATAATGCTTGCTAGCTGCACCACATGCAATTCAATGAACAAAAGCTGACGCTCTACTTCATATTGAAATTGAATTTAGAACATTGCTTTTTTTTCTTATTTTCGTGAATTGTTTCCAACTTTGCAGCCGTTTGGCTGTAAGGTGTTTAATAACATTCGTGAGATGAAACATTAATCCCATTTCGTAATTCAATTGTTCAATCTTGTACCTATTTAAAAACTTTCTCAATTTAGCACCTGCATTGTTGTTTCGTAAACAATAATAATTGCATGCTATGTGCAACCTGTCATTTGGTGTTTTATCTTTTATTTGTTATTATGGATTACTTTGCTTAAAATTATATTATTATTAAACAAACATATAGCCAGAGCTACAGAATAAGAAAATCTTCAATCACATTTCGAAGTTAATTTGGGATAAGATTGTTAAAGAAAGGATTGTTTGAAATGGGTTTCTAACCGAATTGCCCAACCATTGCTTGAATTCACCAAAAAAATTGCTTCGTAAAATAACGCCGGTAGGTAATGGGTTAGTGCTACTCTAAACCGTCACTACAATACAAAGCTACATAGCATTTTATGATTCATACTACTCATTAAAATGATTTACCTCTTACAACGTTTTATTTCAAATATTGTGTCTTAGTAAATTCGAGCCGAGTACCATCCCATTTAACTTTTTCAACGAAATACAGTAAGGTATTTTTATGGTAACCGAAGAAAAATACTGCATAACATTATTTTTCGTCGTTACCCAAACCAAATGTTATGTTATCCCTCCCATATTTCCACACAAAGAATACGTAACTCTACTTTACTTTCTCCACTCTCAGATTGACGTGACTGATGTACCATACTTGTGGACTTTCAATACTTTTGTAAACACTCTCCCACACAAAATAACAGTGTTTGTATATAATTACAGCCTTATTACTACGTTATTTCATAACCAGATAACTTGTCTATTAATTGGCGCAGTTGCTTCGCTAATGTGCAATGAAATGCACCCGTTCGTTAATATAACAAAAGCAAAATACTTGAAAATATTGTGGTTGACAATATGTGGTGATGAGTGACACAATACTGCCAATGGTGATAATTAACTAAATAAAAAAAAAACGTGCTCGTTGAAATGAAAGTTGACATATTTGTGTGTTGACTTGACAGTCCACATTCCGTGGTTGTGTATTAGTGAAACTAAAATTATTATGGCGCCAAAAGTGTTATAAAAAAATATATTACATTTTTATTTTTATGTTCCATTAAATTAATTTAAGTGCGAGTAAGAAGTATCATCGTACTTAATTTAATTAGTATTTTTTAGACACTTTTATAATTTTATCTTATTATAATCAATTCTAAAGATACAGATGGCCGTAGATCAGCTTCAGTTTTATAATAACAATCGGAATAGAATAGAAGGTCGATTTCACAAATTACTCTAGCAGTTAGGAAATAATATAATATGTCGGCATTTTGCCTCGCGTGCCTTTAAATGATAGTAAATAAAAAAAAACGAATAGTAATGTAGAAGACTAAAAATATGCTTAGTCGCGCGGAAATGTATGTCGGACTTCTATAAAAGATTTAGTCATTTATTAAAACCCTTCATTTTGTATGATTTAACTATGTCATAGAGATTAACTTGCTATAAGTTTTAAGTAAGAGACTCGCTAATTTATGAAATTGTCATGAGATTCATAGTGATTCGATTTAAAAACTACACCATCAAAACAAAACTTAATATTTGAAATAAATTGTTTATACCCTAGGAAGCAATTTTTTTTATGATAAAGTAATAATTCAATTCATATTTTTTTTTATCACTAGAATAATTAAGATTCCTATCGCAGAACGAAATAACAACAACTGAAAAATAAAACTAAAACATTACAAAGATTTAATTAATACGGTGGTGTTAGGTTTAAAAACGTGACATTGGCAATAAAATGCACATGTATTTGATTGAATTCATTGTAAAACGCCATGGCACGACAAGGTACGGCGCGGTACCGTATCGAAATGAAACTGTGTACCATAATTCATTTATCAGTTAACATTCTTTAGTGTAAGTGTGACTTAATGCATAAGGAAATCAAGAGAATGATAAATATTGTCATATTCAATCAAACCCAGATTCAAACATAGGTTTGAGGAATGAAAAAAGATAGCTAATGACAAAATACCTAATGGATTAGAGAATGAGGTAGCTCTTAAAAAGTTTCTTAACTTCCTTAGGTTAATACTGGTACTAAGCTGACTATAAATGATACTATACATACTCTTACGTAGACAGTAATTACCAGTAATTTAAATCTTTTTGTTTATGAAAACCTCATGTGGAATCCCCATAAATATATAAAGTAGAATACTAATAAATAAAGAATAAATAAAGGAAAGAAAAATTTCGGCACAGGCGGGAATCGAACCCGTTACCCGCGGCTGGCAGCCATTGACACGGTAGCTCAATTGGCAGAGCGACGGGGGCGTATACCCGAGGTCGCGGGTTCGATTCCCGCCTGTGTCGAAATTTTTCTTTCCTTTATTTATTCTTTATTTATTAGTAATTATCAGTTTCCCAAATTTCGACAAATGTAGCTTTTCTGCAACTCTATCACGTACTCTCTTATTTAAGCCATCTAGTGTCGTGATCTATATAGAAATTTAGCAGTTAACTTAGGTATAGTTCCAATAACCTAAGAAGTGGTTTCACCTCATTCAATTCCCGTAACGTAACGGTGTAATCCACGATCAGTGCCGCTCAGCGATAACATACTTTCTTATCAGAAATACCGAACAACTTTTACAAGCAAGAAAGTCATATTTTGTCGAACAATGAATTCATAATTGTTACTTTAATCTAATCTACATAAATACTGTGATTGAAAACGAAACGAAAAAATATGTAATTGGCATCTCGCGTGACTAGTCTGTGAGTTAGATATACAAGTTGATAAATATATAATTACTCATATCATGTCTCAATATCTCGAAGTATTTGATAAGATAGAGTCTGTACTAACATGCCATTGGAGAGTTCTGTCGCAAGCGCAACCGATTCTCTCTTTATACTAGACGCTCAGCTTTAAGAGAGACACAGATTCACCAATTTTTTTAATGACTAGTTTAAATAGTAAAACACCTAATGGGTGTTGGTAGTAACAATAATCAACTCGGAAATATTTTATACATTCAATCTATACTGTTTATTGGGTATGATGGTTTGAGTATTTTATAGAGATAACCTTCTCAGTATAAAAATACCAAAATGTAAGTTTTTAAGATTTAAAATCTTATATACCTATAAGAAAAGATCCGATAAAACCTAAATTACAATTAACTATCTACTATAAAACTAGTACCTTCCTTACAATGGGTTCATAAGAGCTTGAGAACATACTTTCATCACAGTATTTGAAAAACTCGTAGTTAAAGTTATCCAGTCAGTATCAAACTTAGTATCAAAGTCTTAATGTTCCAGATTAAATGTGTCCTAGACTGATATCTGAAACTGTTAGAATTAAATTAAAAGCGTCAAAACAATAAATTAAGAGCGTCATACAGTCATACCTAACTTAAACGTACTGTAGCAACTAGACAATAAAAAATATTATTCCTACAAATAACATTAAAACTACAACCTAACTTAAAAACTCAAAAAACGTGCCTAAAAAAACCGGGTTCAAAACCGTCATGAACTAATGAGAATTACAAAAAGTGACAAAACAAAAAAAAACTGCGTTCAAGACCCGTGATGAACTAAGCCGAAGTACAAATGTTGCTAATTGAGGATTAAAAAGAGAGATAAATCAAAAATACTGTGTCCAAAACCCGTGCTAAACTAAACAGCAGTACAAATGCTGCTAATATCACCTGGCAACGTATCGCCGAGCTCGGAGGAGGTGTCCCGCGCGCTGCACGCCTGGTGGCGCTGGTCGCTGCTGCTGGCCAGGCTGCTACACTGCGTCTGCCGGCTGCTGCTGCGAGCTGCCACTCACACGTGCTGTTAGTGCCTTGTATACTACAACTCTTTAGCAGGATCGTTTGTGGTTCTGATCATATTTTTATTTAGTTTCATGCGTTTGTAATAAAGGAATTCGACCAGCATAATTAATTACTTTGTTTCAGATGACTGTGGGTATGATTTCAATGCTTACCACATTGAAAGTCATAGTTTCTTTAAGAAAGAATATACGTTTTTTCATGTGTGAGGGAATTCTAGAGCTTTTGCTCACAACCACTTTTAAAAGAAAAACTCTTCGACGGCAGGGCCAAAAATCGTAATAAACCTAAAGGCTCTGAGTTAAATATAGAAAAAACATGACGTATATCAAGAATGTTGAGCTTTAACATTAATGAGAACAAAAATAATTACACTGTAAACGTACTTTGTATTATTATATGCTTCGGAGTGGAGTTACTATACTTCGTATGTTTTGCTCATATTGCAAAAAGAGAGTCGTAAGTTGTTAAACATGGGCTAATATTTCTCATAATTTAGTTCACTGATATCCATAATCCGCAATGGAAGCAGTAACCTGACAAACTAGACCCAAATCATTAAGCAGTATAATGTAAAAATACGTCAAACCGGCATAGCTAGTACGTGCGATCTTTTAACTAGATATCGCGTGGTGTAAAACAGCCAATTAAAAATTACTGTCATCTCATTCTAACTGATATCGTGACATTAAAATTGCGCTCGTGCTAGGCCTCCTGCCCGGCTAGTACGAGCGTTGTTTAAACCAGTTATCGCGTCGGATAAAGCACCCATCTCTTACGCACTTACTAAGTATCGTATACTGCCATCTCATTCTAACCGTTATCGTGTCGATATAATAGCGTTCGTACTAGCCGGGCTGGAGGGCAATTCTCACACGGTAGATATTATATCACTTTCGATATTTATCACTTTTGTGATATTTTGCGATCGATATTTTTCTATTGAAAACCAGCCGATATGATGATATATATCAAAGGATGATATCGTGTGGTCACGATCAGACGATATGATGATATTTGAAGATGTCGTGCGAACGGTAGCCATTTTGTTTTCAAATTTTGTTTGAATACTTATAGATAGAAAACTAAAATGTAGGTAAATATATTAAATGGATCATAGATCAAATAGTCTTAGAAGTTGTAAATAATATCTACTTGGATCAACGTTAATTATATTATTAAAATATAAAAAATATATTATTTTTCCATTATAAAATTTCCAAAACTAAATTCGGTTGTCGGATGGTCCATTTGGGAATTTAGACTTTGCTAGTAACCGGCAAAGTACACTTAAAGGAAAATTTAAATAAACCAAAACATATGTAAATATTGACAAATTCAATATTCATTTTTTATTTAGGTGGCTTCAATCAAAGTGAACGGTGAGGGAAAACATCGTGAGGAAACCCACATGGCTGAGTTTTACTTAGTCATGTGACAGTGTATTCGTACAAAAACGGCGATAGGCCTGCCCCCTATCACGTGAATACACTGTCCATGCAAAACGTGGGTACTCTGAACACCAGGTGACAAAGTCATGTGATGTTCAGAAGTATTAGTACCTCTGCCAACCCCTTCGGGGATATTCGGCGTGAACGTTTATGTTATGTTTATATGTTGTGTTATGTGGCTTCAATCGTGTTCGCCACAATTATTTCGCCAATGTCGAGTAAAAATATTGACAGATATGAAGACCTTTTCATATCTAAGATGACAGTTAAACTGACCTTTCATTCAATTCATTCGCTTGGACCATTGATTTCGGTCTTCGTTCTTTAACGTCTAAGGAAAAATTACTACCGTGTGCGAGAATACAGTTTCAATCTATCAATAGAAATATATTTCACTTTGTGATATTTTTCACATCACATTTAACACTTGATATAATTTCTATGATAGAAGTGATATCGAACTTGCGAGAATTGCCCTCCTGGAGCATTATTTTATCGGTTCTCTGTCGGTTAGAATGATATAAAAGTATACGATACTATGTTAGTGCGAAAAAGGTAGCTGTTTTATACCACGCGATATCTAGATAAAATCTTTCACGTGCTAGTCAGACAGGACGATCTAACAACTAAAAACATACCGATGGCTTATGGTCAGTACCTGCTTAACCAGCCGTAAAAATGGTTACTTCAGTGTAGAAAGCAATCACATAACTGCCTATACTCTCAACTTCCTTTTGAATGGCGGAAACTGCCATACTAATTACAATAATTGTTTCTTGTCAGTTGAAATCTAAGAATTTTCCTTTAAGGGTGTTTAACATGTTCTAAACTTTCAATATGTTTGTATTTTTGTACAGGAATCTTACGGCAAAAGTTTTGTCTTTAATTAATTATAATTTTATGAATTTATAAATTATTGTTGCTAAAATACACACTATTTCGAATTTTTAACAAACATTGAAACTCCTCCTTTCTTCCGATGATTCGTGAAAGATATTCACTATTTTGTCTTTTTTTGATCCCTTTCTGAATTAAAAAATTCTCATCATATTAGTACCAAGCTTAATTTTTATCAGAAATTATATGATAATATGATAATTTTTATTTCTCCATAATGCCTAATACATTTTATAGCTAAAATTTACAACAAAAGCAAAGTTCCAGGTTAGGCATATTTAAGTAGGGTCATTGACGCCATAATAGGTCGAGCCTGTGCTATGGACGCCAATTTCCAAAGGAAAATTTATAACATTTACTGGAACAAATTAAAATCAAAATCAACAAGTTGTTACTCAGGAAACAAAAACAAATATAAGACTAATGAAAAAAAAATAATTATGCAATGAAAATATGTGAAAGAAAAATCTCTCCTTTGACACATACGTTTGTTGTGTGTTTGAGTGTGTGTGTGTGTATGTGTTTAAGTGTGTGAGTGAGTTTGTGCGTGTGTGGATGTTGGTGAATGAGTGTGGTTGTGTAATACATAAGAAGAAATTAAAACACTACGTTATATATTTTAGGAAAAGTTCTGTTGAGTCATAATCAAGCGTATTTAGCCATTCAGTAACTTTTTTCTTAAGACTGTAGGTGCAGAGGTCTAATATGGGGGTTATTTGATTAAATTTATTATACAAAAATGGGCCTAAGGAAATTAATTCAGTAGTAATATGTCGATTTAAAAGCTAAAAGCTTCAAATAAAAGTGCAAAAAGTAAAGGTATGACACAATCACATTTAATCTTACATTTTCAGTAAGCTTGGTTCGTGCTCATTTTTAAAGCTTTTTAATATCATATACAATTAGGAGGAGGGTCATATTTTGGCTCTTTTGTTAATGCAAGTATTCAGGAAAGACGTCTTCTCTATAAATATTGAGAATTTGAGAAGCAAATAGATCATATCGGACTGTGTCATAAATAGAACTAATTTAGATAAAATATTCATATTGTATTCATGCACCATAAATACATTTGAAATAGATTGAAACTATTAAATAGTCATTAAGAAACTATAAAGCTAGTTTCATTTCAAAATAATTGTCGTCGTAGACAAATGACCTTCTTTCTTTAAATTAAATAGTAAATAGCATTTTACAATTTTCGCTACAAAACAAGGTTGAATCTATTTTCTGAAGACAAAATTGAAATCATGGCAATATTTATCTTAATGACTCGAAACTTACTTTAATAAAACTTAATATATTACTAAATAAAAATATTAATGAATTATAAATGGAAAATTTCGTGAATATTCATCGCTCTCGCGGTACGGTATCGTGCCTAAAATACTGGCAGCATTTCCTCTTTGAATGGCAAAAACTAAATCGTTGGCCAAGGCAACTGCCAGACCTAGGATCACCACTTACTTCCAGTAGGTGGGCTGAAAGATCTTTAAAGAAAACTAAATGTATCATCTACTGTATACACTATACGTTTCGTCCATGATCGAATAGTCTGACTTCGAATGAGTATAAGCATTGGGTATAAGTAAGTAATAGTATTTGCTCGTCCATTCCAAATTTTAAATTTCTACCACTGGATAATAACTAACGTATACATTTTCAACAACTAATATTTTATAGCTAGCAACCATTTCATTCTCCGGAACTACGATAATATTATTATTATCAGTAGATAAGAATGCCTTGGTATAAACTTTGTCGTTTTATTGTGTAAAACAGTAAGATATGGAATTATCACTAAATAACATTACTAATAATTACATTTTCATAATATCAAAATACGTCATAATTTAGAAAACAAGTATTATATTAGTATGATATTGGACCAGGTATATACGTTGTTTCACTCTCACAGCAAAGTAACAAAAACTTTAATATTTATCTACCGATGCATTAGGTTTCTCCCATAACCTATACTCACAGCTATACATGCTAAAAAAGGGTAACCAACATACCTGGTACGACCGACCTTGAAACAAATGTCACGTGGTATAAAACAGCCATCCTTTACGCACTTACTTAGTATCGTATACTGTCATTACATTCTAACCGATATCGTGACTATAAAATAGCACTCGTGCTTAGCCTCCTGAGCTTCAAAATTATTACTTGTAACTATACATTCCCATAAATATAAAATTAACATATAACCTGTATAATTTTCAGTGTCGAAGGTTTCGGCGGGGATGATGGCGCCCAGCGTCTTCCAGAGAACCAAATCGCCGCGGACTTCGCCTGGTACTGTGCCACGGAAACTCAAGGTGAGGATAACATTTATATGAACTTATTTAATTTAATACTTACGTACCATAGGTAGTTTATGTGGTTTAAAATTTATTAGAGACTCAAAGATTCGAACTTTCACGTTGTATATCCGAGAAGGGGTGGTACTCGTACTAATTCTTCTTAACATCAAGTTTCTTTATTGTCACCGGGTTTCAGAGTACTCACAAGATAAAGGGTAGCCCTATCGCTATTTTATACAAATACGCTGTCACATGATTAAGTAAAACTTAGCTCGTTGTTTGAACCTCTCTGCATGAGCGGTGAATGTTCTACCTACTGAGCTCTTGCGGGTGGGCCTTTCAATTAGTTAAAGCTGCACGTAAATGAAAAGTGTAAAAATTTCACATGTAAAATGTCATAAATAGCTCTTGATTTGACATGATATGAATACAAATTCTCTCTGTTTTATATAAGTTACTTTTGCTTGTAGTTTGCTTCTTTTAACGTCAATTTCAGTTGTTTAGGTTAAGTTTGTATAATATGTACATTAATAATAACATTTGGATGTTGCAATGGTAAAAATACGCTGATACATTTCTAAGAAAAACATTGTAACCGTTACAGTATCGTGTATTTCGCAAATAAAATCGATTTGATTTGAGTTATAATCAATTTGTATAGGTCTACCTGTTCAAATCGATTTACTTAATGTTTATCAAACAACTTATGGAATATGCCTTAATTTAATAAATCATTTATCCTTCCTCATAGTTAGAGAATTGTTTTATTTTTGATGTGTAATGTCGGCTTTGATTTGCGATGTCCCATTTCTAACTTTGGGTCTTTGTATGAGGTTAGTAAAGGATTTGAGGCTTAAAAAAAGTTTTTGGGCGATGCGGTTGGAGACGCATTATCATTAACCTTTACTTTACTATCTTTTTACCACTTCCGAAAGTGGCTGACGAATCTCTATTACGTATTATTTTATTTTTATTATCTTAATGATCATCAAGCAAATTATGGAATACGATTTAATTTCTACATCCATAACTGCTGAGTTGAATCTTTTCATTTCATTAAACCCGTACTGTACTATATTTCAGAACGGCCCAGCAGTGGTCCTCTCGGGTCCTTCCGAGCCTGTCCAAGATTCAAGTCCCGGGGATTCCATCTCAGATGCTGAGAACTTCGAGTGTTACGGAGAAGCAGATGCTGAAACTTCTGCTAACACGTGAGTTGGGTTACAATTGCTTATTTGTATAATTGTATAATGCTTATTTATATAAATGAGAAATAAAAATTAGACATAGTGATTATAACATAATTTATACTCACGCCATAAGTTTCCATTGGGGTAGGCAGAGGCTATCGATCACCACTATTCATTGCTCCATTTACCACATTTCCCTTCTTTACTCTTATTTCAATATCTACATCACGTTTTCCATCCCTTGTAAACAAACCTCCAAGATATACAAACTCTTTTAACTGTTCCATATTCTTACCATCAAACTCAAACTCAAAGTCAAACTTTTATTGCAAACCATAAGTGTACAATCGCAATCATGCAATCTGTCACATCTTCCTGTCTCTCAAAAACCATCGTTTTGGTTTGAAAACTCACATACAATATTGATCATCTCTTGCCACTCTCAAACTCAAACTTTTATTGCAAACCATAAGTGTACAATCGCAATCATGCAATCTGTCACATCTTCCTGTCTCTCAAAAACCATCGTTTTGGTTTAAAAACTCACATACAATATTGATCATCTCTTGCCACTCTTTCGCCGATCATGCAAGTAGCACTAAATCTTCAGCCTACGAGAGTCATTTAATAATGAATCCAACCATTTCATAGTGATAACTAATGAAGAGTTTCATTATTTTTTCCATTAGATGACTATCCCTCTATGAGAGACTATTAGGTTTTATCTTTAACGTCTAAGCGAACTTATGCTAATAACATTAACAAAATATAATAACATTACAACATTCAACTTTCCTTTATGACAGTTTTTTTTATCTTAAACGAGTCCTGCCGAAGCAGCCAAGAAGTTCAGTATCAAATAGAAACTCTGTATGTACTCGTATAGTGTAGGGTACATAAGTATCGCTTTTGAAACGATAATTTATTTCTTATTACTGAGCACTGTTGATACCTTACTATGTATCTACCTATTTCTTTCAGAAGCACGTTGTTTATTAATTAACAGATTGCCTTTGGGTGTTGACTTAGAATAGCAAAAATTCTGTCTTCAGCTTTTCTGGAACAGGGATTGGTCAGCAGTCTTGTGTTTTTTATTTCTAACAAAACCTTCTCAAACTTCTAAAACATACATACATACATATACTCACGGCTATAAATCCCTTAACGAGGTAGCCAGAGCTTTGGAATGAGAAATTCCTCAGCCACTTTTGGAAGTTGATGGGGAAATGATGGTAAAAATAAATGCTTTTGGTGACGGGTCTCCAACCACATCGCCCAAAAATCACTTAAAAAGCCCCTATACCCTTAGTCGCCTCTTACGATCACCCACGGGTAGAAATGAGGTATTGTTATTTTAAGCCGACACTACACGGCATCCTTCCGGCAAACTTCCAAAAGAACATGATAAATAGTGTTTTTCTCGCCTATGGATTTCCAGTTTTGTGGTAACACATATTATAATTCAATAAAAGGGGTAGCCAGAACTTCAGAATTCCTCAGCCGCTTTTAGGTGTTAGCTGGGGAAAAGATTGTAAAATAATAGTTTCTCGCCGCCGCATCGCCCAAAAATTGCTTAAAAATCACTTTTTGAGTAACACAACTATTACGATAAATCATCAGCAATTCCTATACTCAAGCCTTCAATTTGATTGTTTCAATATGAAAATGACGGTGTTTCAAACACTACAATCACTCAAAATAAGGCCATCTCGCAATCCCGCTTCTAATGGTGCATGTAAAATAATTACACTTTTTACGAGGTCACTGACCTGCGCCGGCTATTACCTGCATATTGCATACAACTGTCTAATGCTCTTGGATCTTTGAATACGAATATTAGGTTTATTGCCAAATAAATACTATTATTAGGAATTTTAAAAGAAAAAAATTGATGTTTTTAAATGATGTGGTTATGTGTGTCGGAATAGGAATTTAGAGAAACTATATTTAAGTCTCGTTGGAGCTTGATATTTTGAATCCAACCATGGTTAATTTATGTTTTCAACTCTTACTTTTTTTACTAAAACTTAATATTTATTTAAGTTACATTCATAATGTTTCCTGGCATTCAAGTTTCTTACTTAATTACAAATTTCAGGTCCTTGCCCTATCATTACGTCAATGCATTATATTTACATGAATAATGGTATATTCTTTGAGCTGATTCCAAACTAAACTTTCTCTTTAATAACTAATTTCTTCTTCATTCATATTTTTTACTTCGGATTACGCCTTTGTTTTTCTGTTACATGTTAAAACGACCTGTCAATTTTCCTCCACCATAACAAACTTCCACATTGGCTCTATATTCCCTTTCTTTTGGTTACTGTCATCCATACAAATAAGAATATTAAATTCTGAAGCTCTGGCTGCCAATTTTTGGGACTTATAGCCGTATTAGTCACTATAGAAAATAATCATTGCATAAGTAAATGTATGAAAAATTGCATTGTTGCAGGGTTGAAAATGGTACGAGAAGTCCAGGACAGCAACTAAATAGGTATTCTTGGACCCGAACCAGTTTAAGGAGAACTCCACCTAAGTAAGTATTATTATGATATCGCGGTTCATTTGATGATTTAAATTCAGTTGAAGTAAATTCGCACTCTCTTTACAAATACTAGATGGTTTTTCACTCAAGGAACTTTTATCTCCAAATTAAAGACGGGCTATAACATAAAAAAATAATGACAATGGTATCTTAAATTAAATGATTGTTTTATATTAAAAATTGCATAAAATGAGTTCAGTTATTTTCGTAGTTACTTTAAGATTTTGGGCACTTTGTTAGCTTGTAAACATAGAAATGTAATTATTCGGGTTTTATTGTGCGAAGTTTTTTAGTTTTCTAGTTTCGTTATCATCATTCATTGTCTAAATGGGATATCATTTCGGTGTTTTCTTTTTTTGCACTACCTGTTGGAAACTTTAGTTTTTTTTCATATATCTATGTAGTTTTAGAAAGTTTTTGTGTGTTTTTGTTTTGGCTTATCTTCACTTGTTGCTTTTTCCCGTAGCAATGGCGAGAATCTTCCAAACCGCAGATGGGGTTCCATGAGGCAGTAAGTAACATTTTTACATTTATCTTTTTATATTTATAAGGCAGAGGTATGATTTTAAATTTATTGGCTAAGATCACAATTTGATGATGTAAGGAAGAAATTATGGCGTAAATTATTATCCCGCTGCCTTATAAAATTATAGTTTTTTATCTATTGTGCTTTTGTGTTATATTTGGGATTTGTTTGAACTTGTAAGATATCACTTAGATTAGAATAAATCATGTCAATATATATATACAAAGTCATAGATAAGATATAATTACTATTGCAACGTGTGGAATTTTATATCGGCACATACTACTATCATTTCAAATAAAAATAATTTCCTGCTGGAAGAAGATACGATAAATACCTCATTATTTTCTTTGCTGTTTCTCTAGGATCCCACTACTATTATAACATACATACATACTTATACTCACGGCTATATTTCCCTAGAAGGGGTAACCAGAGCTAAGGAATTATAAATTCCTCAGCCACCTTTGGAAGTTGAGTGGGGAAAAGATGGTAAGAATAAAGGTTTTTGGTGATGGGTCTCCACCCGCATCGCCCAAAAATCCAATAAAAAGCCCCAATACCCTTAGTCGCCTCTTACGACACCCGTGGGTAGAAAGGGGTAGCGACATTCTAAGCCGGCACTACACGGCAAATACTATTATAAATACGAATATTATATATTTTTTAATTAAGTGGTATAATAGGACGATTTTAATTTCATACACCAACACTCACCTTGATTTTGCATTTTCTCTGCAACTTAATTACTAGATTAAGATATCAACATCAACCTGTGTCATTTAAAATTTAGTTTTATTACCAAAAATGAACAAAATTTCTAAATCCATTGAATCAAAAACATTTCCTCATAATTTTTTAACGCCAACTGCCATCTATAATATTGGCATCAAACGAACTGTGACTTCTCTATACAGTGACAGAATCTATTATTCATAACCGATCTATAGATGTCGCTAGTAGTAATAATTTTAACTAGCATTGAAAATAATCTTATTTTCAGTTAGGGTTTGGATTACAATGAAAAATGGTTTTTCTCTACTATAATTGCTGTGGGTAATTCATAAAGTCACTTAGGAAGCTAAGGCTTTTGACGATGTTTGGTGGGCAGGGCAGCCAAAATTATTTACCCCAAAATTATTAACTTTTTTTGTATTCAAGTTCTGGCTACACCATTAGTATGTTCTATAGGCAAAACAATATTTATTTTTAGCCACGTAATTTAGTCTTAGAGATCCACCCATTTTAATTGATTGTTGGGTAGATGTGGCAGTAGACACATCATCCTTTATTTTGCAATCTTTTCCTGTGTGTGTTGGCTGAAGGTGAAGTGTGAGGCTGTGGCTGAGGAATTTCCAATTATGAAGCTCTGTTTACCCCTTCTCTAAATTTAAATATTTTTATAAAAAAATAGGTCTTGTTAACTTATTGTTATATATTAGTCATGATGACAAATCCGTTTTAATACGGAGCTTCAAAACGTGATCTGATTACAATTTACTTCAAAGAAGGCAGTAATGACAGTATCAAGCGGATATTTAATGAGCTAGACGTCGATCTGAGTATGTAAGTGGCATACAAATTTGCGTTAAAGTAAAATAAAATAAAGTTAAAAGACGTGTACGTTAATGTGTGGGGTGTTATACCCATTTTAGGTTTTGGTGTGTTTATCAATATGTGTTAGTTGTGTGTGTATGTGTCGTATCGTGGTGGAATAGCACTATTTGGTGAAAGTCAACCCATAAAATCATCGCAAAACTAAATAATAGGGAAATGCTTCCAAATGGTATTAATGTCCAGCAGGACTGTGTGCCCCTCAGCTGCCTTCTTAGCTAAGCGGAACAGCGGTCCGTTACAAATTCGAAGGTCTCGGGTTCAATCGCAGGGGGATAAACCATTAAATTATTTTTTTAGTTTTTTTTTAGGCTTTGAAAGATATTGAATTGAATCCTTGAATTGAATCACCTAATTGTCCAAAAATTTATATGAATTAACACGGTAGTAGACGTTGGTCTGCCAACTAGCACTTGGCCAGCGTGGTGGACTATGGCCAAATTACCCTTTACAGGGTAGGCTAGAGCCATATATATGGGCTGTAAGGATAGTGAACGGTCATAAAACAAATTGTAATGGTAATGATGTGTTTGAGTCAGTAAGGACAAAAAATATGTTATCCTTAGTGAATTTGGCGTAAGAGTTAGCGAAATAGCTGTTAATTTAGGGGATGTACCTTTATTTTATTAATGTCCTTGAATGAATGAGATACAGCCTGATAAACGGTAGGACGAGTATATCATTCCGGACTACTCATTGAAAAAATCAAAGTCTTAGTCATAGGGTCTCGTTTTATCTTTTTCGTTTGGAACCCAAAAAATCTGCATATATTTTAGGTTAAATATTAAATTTTCATTTGGTTTTATTTTAGCAATAATTAGTTCTGTAAATAAGTTATGACTCTAATGAAACAATTTCCACAAATAAACGTCTATCACAGACAACGTATTAAAACTTTCTAAGAATTAATAGAAAAGTAGGTAATATAAAAAAACTAATTCACTTTCTACAATAAGTATATCTAGCTCAGACACAAGTAAATTGTTAAACAATTTTATAGCAGAGCAGGCGAGATAAATCTGCGGTTAGGTTTCTATTTGAAACCACTTTTATTACATTCATTAATATTTCGTTATGTTGGGCAAATATGATGGTGTTTTTAGTTTGCAGTAGTCAAATTGTTAATATTACGTAATACTGATTTATATTAGCCAACACCTCTGAATATATTGGTATATTTATGAAACTTGATAGGAAAATCGTGAATAATTCTACATAATTAGTTTTAGTTGGTCATGTGACAGTGTTCAAACAAAACGGCGATAAACTACATGAATTTCTCGACAAAAAGTGCCCTTCCAAGCACTTAGATTTAGAAGGTGTCAAATAATCACGGAATTATCAAAAGAGCTAGTATTTCTCTATCACCCCTTCGAGGATGCACACAAACAATACGTGTCTAAAAATTGTCGTGCACATTTTTCACATCTTCCATAGCTCATAATTTCATCATAAAATCAATCACACTTTTTCAAAGAGCGTTCGCGCCGAATTCCCGCCAAGAAAGTGAACTGTCCATTTTCCAGCTCGCTGCAGACAGGTTTGTTCACGTTTTCGCTGAACAGAAGCGCTACCATGAATTTACCGAAACGCACTCGCTAACGAATATAGTTCAATTTTTGTAAGACAGTTCGTTCACGTTTTCGCTGAACAGTAGCGCTACCACGAATTTACCGAAACGCTCTCGCAAGCAAAATTTTTGTATGACAAATTTATTAGCGCGTCTAGCTGATACGCGTAGAACTAAAAATTATAATGGTACTGTTTCACAATTATATGTCATAATTTCAACTCATGTGAGTTGAAATTGATTCAATAGATGAAACGCGCGTTTACTCGATATCGAGTATAGTTAACGATACGTAATTCACTATAGCAACTCATGGTAGCTACACAACACTATTTTATCATTTTACGGTTTCGCTAAACAACACTATTTTATCATTTTACTGTGAGGCCACATCTTAACTACCATCGACGGTAATTATGTCTACTCTAATGTGAAAGGCAGACATAACTATAACTACACAGCTATGAATGTTTTATTACGGTTATGGTTTCCCTTTTAAGTTTTGATTCAAATGCAGTAATTCCTTGGAGACTTAATGCTATCTTAGAATAACAATTAGTTTTATATAAAAATTTTGGGAATTAAGAGACTAATAATGGGAATACTTTATAGTGAGAAGTTTCAATATCCGATACAAGTCCGACATTTTTGGAACGAAACCATTACTTACGAATAAGCTCATTTATAATAGCATATTTCCTATTATAAGATGTTATAAATACAGCAGAAATTGGATAACGTTGATTATTATGATGAACACCAAGTTTAAATCGGTAACTTAATTTTTAACGGCTTATAATTTCTCTATCATTCGGAGCAAAAATGGAAATCACTTATAAAAATTGATGGTAACATCACAGATAATTAGCACAAACACCATTTCTAATCTGAAATGCGAGACTATCGCGAATTCAATCATTTTAAGTCTATTAATTTTATAACTTACTATAATACCTTGGAAGTCGACTTAAATTACTCGAGATTAAAGTAACCACACACCAATGTAAGACGATCTCTGTCAGTTCCACATATTGCTTTACATACATACACACATATATTCACATTTGAATAGCAATAGGCTAAACTCCATTTCATTATGTAGGTGTCGTACCTTAAGCCATCTAGCGTTTGAAGAGATTGTTTTCTGTTGTGGTTAAAAGTCCAGAATACCTAATTTATTTCACCTCTGAACTCTCTAAAGTGCTTGAATATCGCTACGTTTAGGCCTTAACGATTTATCGGACAAATTTTACTGTAGAAGTAAGTTTTTCTTCAATTAAATTAGTTTCACCAATCACCTCAAGACGCAACAGTACAGTTAGTCTAAAATGTCAATCGGGGAAAAGATGGGGTAGTGCTACTTAAGCCTACATTCTATACTGTATGGTAAACTGAACACATTACTTTACACAACATTTAAATAAATGTACATTGCGATTTGTCACGTTATGTAATCAATTTCAGTCAGGCAGATTATAGGCAGATTTCTTGACAAGAATACTTCAATATTATTTCACCAATTTAATCATATTTTCTAACTCCAATACAATCATGTCACAGTTAAAAAAGCTTTACGAAAAAAGTTATATAAAAGATAGTACATTTAAAACTTAGTTGATTAACGGTCATGCATGCCTTATGTATGGAATTCTGCCTTTCAGTAAATAGCTCAAGATAAGTGTATGGGAACCATGGGTCAGTCTGTGTTGGTCAAATTATGGATAATAGTGACAACAATGGTGGTTGTGATATTGTGATGCAACACAGATTACACGCACACAACTTGTTGATCACGAAACATTATAACATAATAACCTGTATTTTACGTGGATTGCTGCGAATTAACCAGCGGAGTTACTCGTAAGAATACAAATATTATTCATAATCTACGGCTTAGTTATTTGCATTTTATTTTTTGTTTATGTAGTTTATTAACTATTTAAAAGAACTTTAGTAACACCAATAAATAAAGAATAAATAAAGGAAAGAAAAATTTCGACACAAGCGGGAATCGAACCCGCGACCTCGGGTATACGCCCCCGTCGCTCTATACCCGATATATACGAGTATTGTATTTCGAAATTTTTCGTTCCTTTATTTATTCTTTATTTATTAGTAATAATCCCCACATAAGGTTTTCATGAACAAAAAGATTTAAATTTAGTAACACCATCCCATTTTTGCCCGTTAAATTAAAGAATAGGTAATTGGACATTGACTTGGTTGATAAATGAAAATCCATATTTATTACTATTTGTTGCTAATATGCGACATGATAGTCCAATGGGTAGAACACCCGCCAGCAAACAGACAGGCGTGAGTTCAAATCCCGGGTCGGGCCTTCACCAATTTGTCTTTTCTTAAGTTATATGTGTGGTTAATTTATCATGGCTGTTAAGGGTGAGGGAAAACATCGTGAGGAAACCCACATGACCGGGTTGTATTTAGCCATGTTACAGCGAATTCGTACAAAACGGCCATAGGCCTGCCCCCTATCACGTAAGTACACTGTCTAAGCAAAACGTGGGTACCTACTTTCGACCCTAGATGGCTCTATCACGTGTTGTTCAGAAGTACTGGTACCTCTGCCAACCCCTTCGGGGATAAGCGGCGTGAACGTATATGTTTGTTTATATGTTGCCATAGTAAAAGACAAATTGATTTTATTTATTTACTTTTAAACTATAGTTTCAATAAAATTTTCAAGTTTTATTCAAGAGGAGTTTTGTTTTGTTGATCACAAATGCACGACCAGCAAATTGGTGGCAAAATAAGACAAATATTCTTATAGTATCCATGTGGTTCAGTATGTTTTATTTATTTATTTATAGCGTTATATTGTCTTGAGTGGGACTAGATACTCCATAGATTTGTAGATTATTTAATCCATCTATAATAGGTGAATGCTCTTAAACTGCGATAATCTAAATGTAAATAATTCTCACAATTTTAATACTAGATATTGGGAAAGTACAAAAGGAACTGATACCATTTAAATTATTTGAGTTCTGTTAATAACCAGAACAATTTTAAAAGAAAGACAGGTAAACTCTAAATACCCCATATAATCTAAATAATCGCTAAAACTAAAACCGTTAACCCACTACTAAAAAAATATATGGCATTCGCTTACAGGTCGGAAATTACTGAGGTGATTTAGTTTGTAGGCCGCTTGTAGAACTAAAACGCGCGCCTGTGGAAAATCTTCATTACCATATCCTAATTAGAAAATTCATTTCAATATGGAATCTTTAAGCTAAATATATTCATGAGGCATTATCGTGGGCGGTGACGTGCATCCGTTTTGTAGCACCCGCTATTTTACTATACATCATATTAAATAATTGATATAGTGCTGCCACAAGACGATACAATGTATTAAAATATTTGAAAATGTGTGTTAGTAATGCTCTTCAATGTTGAACAGTTTTAAAATCAAAACTTAAAAGTTATTTCCAATATAATGGCGACAAATATGTTTTTTTCCTTATAAGAAAAAAAAACAATAGAATAAAAATCGGGAACTTAATCGGCACATATTTTATTTGGGTTTCCTTTTCTGTATTATGGAAATGAAACGAGTGTTGAACTAAATAGTTCACTTAGCAGTGATTGCCCTTTTAAATTAGGGCTAAACTACCTCGCGATTCAGCTAAAGACGCATTTCGGAAAACGACGAGCCAGCTGGCTAATACATTAGTTTACGATAACGATGGTTTTAAATTGTTATATTACAAATAACAATTACATGGCTCACTCATTAATATGGGCACCACAATTAACAATTCTATTTGGCAACCATTTCCACATAGCATACAGTACTAAACCACCTCCAATCGAGCTATCTAATAATCCCAGCATTTGGCCGCGGGCCGCCGCAAGGCCGTCGATTCAGTCAGTGTATTCTGCCGGCTACTGTACGTCACACATTTTGCATTCCCACCTCATTTCAATGTGGCTGGCTCACAAGTTGCGTATCCAGCGAATTAAAAAAACATACACATAGTAATGTCTTCATAGGTTATAGTTAAGTTTTGTGGTTCTCCTTAGTAACATAACATCGTATAAAGTACAAGTGAACCTATATTTTTTTAAGTGTTTTGTTTTGTGGTGTTTGATAAGTTACCTTGAATATCGACAAAAGAAGTTTGTTCCGACAAATTGGTAGTGAATTAAAGTAAATAGTGTTACAAAATACGTTAAGCTGGATCAAAATAGCTATTACATGCATTATAGGAAAAGACCTCACAGGTTTGTTGTTTATGTTTGTAAATTTTTCTTTGGGAAAAAATATGTAGAATTCTATCACTTGCTTTGTTTCTTCATGTCAATATTTACTGTTTAGCTTAGAGTGGGAATAATGTATAGTTTGAGATAGACGACATCGTGAGAGACATTAGAGCACTCACACAACACACAAATACTCCAAAGAGGTAAGCAAAGCTTAACATTATATTTAAACAAATGAATATGCAACTATAACTTTCAATTTAAGGAAAATATGAATCATGTTATGAACATACATTTTTAATTCAACAAGATTACGGACTTTATTATAATGAATTACTGAAAAAAGAATCCCTCTATTTGAGTAGAAAAACTTTAATTAGCTAAAAAATATTAATAATGTGCCTATGATAATTAGTAAAGTCCGTACACAATGTACCTCAGGTTAAGATTAGGTCACATTTTTCTTGTATACGTGTATGGTATTGTATTAATTTGTCATACAAATATAATAATAAGAGTAGTGCACTAAAAAAATGCAGGCCGGTGTGAAAGTAAATTTTAGTACAGATTCATTTACCTAGTTGGTGTCGTTAGATGACAGATTTGCTATTAACAATTTACACCAATGTGTCCCTCAAAAGTCATATGTGTGGTATGTCTATCATGATTGTGAAGGAGTAGGAAAAAATCGTGATGAAACCCACATGGATAGGTTGTGCTTAGTCATGTGACAGTGTATTCGTACAAAACGGCGATTGTCCGGCTACCTATCATGTGAACTTTCCAAACAAAATTTGGGCAATCTGAACACCAGGTGACATTAACGTCACGTGATGTTCAAAAGCCTTAGCACATCTGCCACCCCTGCAGGGATATACGGTATCATCGTTTGACTGTTGATTTCTTTTTGAGTCTCTTTTTAAATTAATTTAAAGTATTACTCCCAAACCATACTTTTTATGACATAACATAAAACATAACATAAACGTTCACGCCGTTTATCCCTGAAGGGGTTGGCAGAGGTGCCAATACTTCTGAACTCACATGGCAGCGCCATCTAGTGTCCAGAGAAGGTACCCACGTTTTGCTTAGACAGTGTACTCACGTGATAGGGGGCAGGCCTATCGCCGTTTTGTACGAATACACTGTCACATGACTAAGTACAACTCAGCCATGTGGGTTTCCTCACGATGTTTTTCCTCACCGTTAACAACCATGATAAATTAACCACACATATGACTTTAGAAAAGACAAATTGGTGTAGGCCCAACCCAGGATTGGAACTCACGCCCTTCTGTTTTCGGGCGGATGTTCTATCCACTGGACTATCATAGCTGTGCCGTTTTTTTATGAGTTCATAAATAAACGGCATTCAATGCAAATAAACACGCCAAACTAAATTGAATTGAAGCCATAGTTCAAAATGTCGCTTAACGTTAGGGCAAAAGCGCCAAATTAGCTTTATGGTAAACAATAATATAACCTTATGCCACGAGTAATTGAAGGTCGTAAGTTACTATTATAGAATGTATGTATGTATAAGAAAAGTGCTAAATGTTTTCAGAACAAAAATCACATAAAATAGTGTATGTATTCGTTGGTTAGCTAGCTCCTTTTCATTGGCAAATGTGAATGAAGGGTATCTCAAATACGCGTCGGTATCAAAAATCAATATAAAAACATAAATATAATAAATAGTAAATTTCACCGTTAAGTTCCAAAGGATTTTTAAGTCGTCCAATGATCGATAGTCGATCATAACCTCCTTGATAATTTTAGTAAAACTGAAGATATGTTCGTCTTTATTATCATGTTAAACACAAATAATACTACGTATTTCTAATACGATTTGACCACAGTTTGAGATTGACAATAAATGAATACGTGAAATGAGTTTCATTGATATACGTATTTTAAATGCAGTTTTATGCATTGTTTTTTACTGAGACATTTATTGTTGGCAAACACGACCTTCATCTTACCGTCAGAGATTAATACATTTTTCGAATAGTACTCCAAAATAATTTTGTTCAAACCAAACGCACATTAAAGAGCCCAATCCAAAAGGAGCGCATCGACTTTCAAAGCTTACATAACGTACAAACATAAATGTGCATTAAAATTAATACAAGTCGCACATTAACCTGAATCAGTGTGTCCATCTAAATCGCAGCACCACCGGACCATGGGAAATTCTGAAATTGACAAATCGTGACCGCCATTTTGAAATGCACATCGCAACTGGAATTCCGATTATTCAGCCTAGATTACAATGGTAATCGAATTGTTGATGTTTTGCCATTACGAGTAGCGGCTTCACTCTTCTCTGATTTGGTGGTATTTTGTAATCTGAATGATTTTGAGAACAGAGTTTTGAGTGATAGTGTTATTTCATGATCAGCCAATAGACGTCCACTGCTGGACATAAGCCTCCCCCAAAGTACCCACAACGACTGGTCCTGTGATGCCCTCAACCATCGGCTTCCCGCGATCTTAACCAAGTCGGTCATCGGTCCACCTTGTGGGAGCCCTGGATAGAGTCTTTTGTATGTTATATTTGCCTTTTTTGTGATAAATATCTATATGCTTCGTTGTTCGTACAATCAGGGCCACCTTAACCACAAACCACACAGTATAGGGATGCGGGACGTCTAATTCTGGACAGATCACTATACGGCCTTGTACTTACGACTATTAACCACAAAAAAGATCCAACTCTTAATAAGATAAGCTCTGAACAATGAGGCAAATTATGTTGAAATTGCATGCTACTTCTAATTGCAATAATACGATGGTTTTCTCTAATTAAGCCACTTAATGTCTAGAAATCATTCAGTTGCTAGTTTACACTAGCCATGCGTCGGGAGACTAACGGGCATCAAAGGTGTTAAGAAAACACTTACATTAGTATCATTTAAAGTAAAACAAGCCATAGAACGCAAAAACACGAAAGAAGGCTAGGTTTAGTTTAAGTTGGCTCTGATTTGCTAACCATCTGGGGACAAAATATTTTTAACTAATATAGGATCTACCGTTCTTTATAGGTCAATCGTCGTGTTTGTTTTATTTAAAACATATAAAAAATTATGATTGTATAACATACGTTTTGGTAAAGAACACTAATTTATTTGGACAAGTCGAACATGTTCGTTCAGTAGAATGCTCTGAAAGTAAGTGACCGAGATAGTTCGTTATTTGATTAATTGGTTGCACGCGCTATTGCGTCCGAGTGCGTTCTCAGCCTAACAACTTAACTAGCGTACACTCGGGAATTTATTTATATTTAAGTGTCATATAAATCAGCATATTTTGATCGCTACTGCGTATTGAAGTTATTATTGTATGTAGAATATACGAAAAATTAAGATTTATAAAAACATACATACATATACTCAGGGCTATACATCCCTAGAAGGGTAAGCCCGAGCTTCAGAATACGAAATTCCTCCGCCACTTTTGGAAATTGGCCCCACCAAAAGAATGTAAAATAAATTGGGTCTCTTAACAGCATCGCTCAAAAATCACTAAAAAAGCTCCAATACCCTGAATCGTCTCGCTTACAAACACTCACGGGAAGAAATGGGGTAGGTATTCTAAGCCAGCACTACACAGCTTAAATAACCATAAGTGGGGTGCTATTCTATAAATTGTATTTGGTTCCACGGGAAAAGGTGTCAATAGTACAGTTCTCATTTTAACATCAAAGAAATACTAATGTGCTTTTTTTCCATTAAGAATATTAATACATGACCCCTAAATTAATAGATTATAGTGGTCCAATCGTCTCGAACGATGTAAGATATTATTATTGGTCAAGCGAGTGTTTAATTTACATTTTTCTACCGGAATATCTGTGGAATTTTAATGGTACATTGTTTAAAGATGCGCGAGATTGTTTTGTGTAAAACTACCAGAAGACTGACTCTCTTCCTGAAAAAAAAACATATAATTCACAAATTTTATAAAACGAAAAATAGAGCCAAGGTTGTAATGAATGATGCTAAGAACTTACCACATTATATTATCATAGATTCATCTAACCACAAATTCCTTAACGCATGACATCAACATCTATGTCCTCCCTCACATAAAAACAAATCTAAATTTTACATTCGCAATAATTACACCCAGCTAACAGGAAACCTAGCATAATGCGTCCGGTAATAGAATCGTCACTTTCTTGCGCAACGTCACGCTCCGTGGACACCTATGTTCCACCATGCTAGCACCGCCTACTGTGGTTTCCAGTCCATACAAACCTTTACTGTCATCGATAGAAACGCATGACGCTTTGGTGATTTCGTAAATATAGGGAAATCGGTTGATAGGTTGTTGCAAATGATAGAGCTGTGCTTTTACGGATGGTTACATGTCGTATAAATAATTATTGGGCTGATGTCCCTTATGGGGAAGTGAAGCATTTGAACGTTTAATCAAAGTAAATTTTACTACTTATTTGGAAACTTAAATTGGGTAACTATGACGTTACAGAAAGTCTTTTAAATTATATTCCCGTTGTTTTACTACATTCGGTTTAATTATATAGTCTTTGTTAGTCATATGTGATTTAAGCGAGCTTACTAAAACTGTCCACCGAGTATGAACTTATGTGTAAGGAATTGAATAATCTTTTCAAAATAAAAGAGTTATGCTATACTTCAGTAAAACATCTCACTAGAATGTTAGCTAATTGAATAGAAACATTTCTCTCGGTTAGTAAAGCCTATGATTTATTAAAACATGAACTTAGTTATTTAACATTTCAAGATTATTTATATCAAATTAAACTTCCGTAAATCATAAGTAGGTATACAAAGTAATCAGCCCATGACATAGTATTTTGAAAGGCTACAAAATCGTTCCGCACTTGAGCACATTATGTAAAAAATAAATTCATTCAATACAGTTTACGGCGCGGTAAATAAACTGATAGGCATCTTTGCTGGAGGTACTCGTTCCATACAGGTGATAAGCAGCTAACTTAATTCTGTACCTAGCAATACATGGCTTTTGCAAGGAGCATAATTTTACATGACTCTATTGTACGATACCTATGATATTACACAGAAAACTGAACTAGAAACTCAAACGTTCACGCCTTATATCCCCGAATAGGTTAGTAGAGACATAGCCAGTGTAGTCACGTTATAGGGGGCAGGCCTATCGCCGTTTTGTACGAATACACTGTCATATGGCTAAGTATAACTCGGCCATGTGGGTTTCTTCACGATGTTTTCCCTCACCGTCTTTAGAAAGGACAAATTTGTGAACAGGAAACTGATGAATTTATAACGTTGACAGACATTAATTTAAATTCCATAAATCCAAAGTTCACTTCCACAAACATGTAACTTTTAATATAGGATAGGAATTAAGAAAAAGGATGTTTTTATGAGTTGCTAAGAACGATGACATCCTAATGCCTCATATCTATGAGTCTGTACAGATTCCTGAAAGTAATGCTGAATATAGGCTTTATATTGGCAATTTTATTTCTATACGAACTTAATATAAAATTATCTACAACATTTGCAGCTACTTCCTAAAACTTTGCATTGTCTTGTGCTTTGTAACTGTGTTGTAATAGTAGGTCAGACCGAGTTCCGAACTTGTAACTAATGTGTGACCATCCCATGACTAACGCAACCGCTATAGGGTCTATGACCTGACCATCAAGTAACTCTATCACCTCATTGTACCTAATACGGTTGACGAGCTTTTGTTATAGTAAACTGGCGGATTAGAATTGCTTGTAGTGTCGGCTTAGAATAGCACTAAACCTATATCCGCGGGTGTCGTAAGAGATGGCTTACGGTTTTGAAGATTTTTAAGAGATTTCTGGGCGATTACATAATGGAAATTTCAAGTCAAGTACATACATATACTCGTAACTAAACAAACCAGCAGTTGTAATTAAAACAGACACAGAGAAATACGTAAGTATTAAAGTCGTTCATTACATGTATAACAATATTTTATGAGTAATAATAATAATACATAATAAAATATTATTTAAAAAATCTTTCAGAATAATAAGATCTCTTTCTATTAAGGCTGCGAATTCACCGGAGATGTGACTTTTGGGTCTCAAGAACCAATAGAATCGGTTCGTAGAATGGCGCGAATAAATTTTCTCATTCTCTCTCGTAGCCAACTATCGATATCCTAGTATTTTAAAGATTCCTGTTTATTAGCGAAAGTACACATTCTTATAATAATTTATCAAGCATCTTCTTTCAGCAACAGATTCCGTAGAACATTGCCATTGTATCAGCCTAAATTACTTGTTACACAACGGTCTAATAATAAAAAAATCGTTATTTGTACAAATAGAGCGCTAATTGGAACCGCAAAAACACAATTTCCTTGTTTCTCTGTTATTCATGTGTAGCCACGTGTATAGGATAAAATGTGAGTGAGTTCATAAATGTTATTATGTACTTAGTTTGTTTTTGGTATAGACTTGTAGTATAGTATACTTAAATAAACATAAACATATACTCACGCCATTAGTACCCATTGGGTTAGGCAGAGACTATCGATCGCCACATCGTACGATCCTGACAAACCTCTCTCGCTTCGTTTTCTTCCATCGTTCTACGCGATGCCGACGCCTACCTTTTTGAGCACACTCTTAATTTAGTCCAAGTGTGTACTCCGTGGTCGTCCTTTGCTAACGTTACCATCCACACTAGCTCTATAGATCCCTTTTACCAATTTTATATCATCCATCTATATATGCCTAAAACATTTCAACATTCCTTTAGTATACTTATAAGAAAGAAGAAGAAAGAAAGAAAGAAAAAAAAATTATTTGTAGCCAGTCGCAACATGTAAATATTTTTACAAAATAAATGAAGGAAAAATCATTTAACAATAAAAACAGTGTCGATCTCACAAAATGCGCGAAAACAACAAAATGGCGTCTGACTCAGCGTTGTCGTTGTGAGTTTTACCTCACAACACTGATTTTCAGTCAGCGCCAGACTTGTAGTGACACGGACCGTACATTAATTTAAATCACTACAGCCAATTGATTGTAAAACATAACAAAAAAAATATCAGTGCTAAAATGTGCTGATTATGGTACATACACAAATATAATACAAAAGTACTTATAAAAATAAGATATCTTAGTACTTACATACTGAATAAGAATACAAATCATATATAGCATATCAATAATAACTTAAATAACAAATACGTTCGCTATATATCTGTTCACAAAAAATACAACTTATAATATGAATTAGTATATTTATATTTAATACATGTATATAATATATATTATACAAACAAACATAAGATTAAAATAATTAATGAAAAGAAAACAACATAAACTACTTACAATAATAGTTGCAGGAAATAGATTATTTAAATTAAATAATACATATTTAAAAATAATATGGATATTATTAACGCATATAGAAAATGGACAGGACAGGAACAGACATTTAGATAGGCGGATTTTGTTGAGCAAGTAGGTATACTTTTAGCTTACGCTTAAAGGTACCTTTACTTACTACTTTATCGAACAATATATTTGTAATTGATGATGATGATCGTTGTGCATCACCGACGGCCAATGAATTTGTGTAGGTCATGGGAAGCTGTTGCATAAGGGTAGCGCAGTACCGGTCGCTGTAGATATCTTCTGGGGTCTATGTCTACCAGTGGACATCCGTTGGCTGAAATGTGGTCATAATTGTATTATATATTGTAATATTTGGTTAGAGTTTGCTTGAGGTTCATAATACGTGTGACGCATTAAACATTTCTTTACTTCTTACTACTCACGACATTAATTTCTATTGGGGCTTGCAGATACCAGTGATTACCATTTTGTACAAACCCGAGAAACCCCTCGCTTTCGATACAGCCATTAATATTCTCATAAATGGCTCTTTCATTCTTAATACTAAAACTTCCTCTTTATAATGCCTATCAAAGAAGTGTTGGTGGTGAATTAAAATTATATTGCGAACCATATCACCAAAAAATTGTTTCAGAAGCCATGTTTTAGCCTTACAATAGTAGCCTCCCTAGCCTAAGTACTTATATTATAAATAGTGCTAGTCTAAAACGACCCTACTATATCTAAGTAGTCTTGACCCATTCGTCTAACTTATCTGTTTTTGTTTCAGTTCCGGAAAAAGACAACTTGGATCCAATGTCTTAGCTAGGTAAGATTTCCAATCAACTTTCTTTAAAATAAATATAACCAATTATAAGCAAAGCGTTATAATTCTAATCAAACTTAAAATGGTCTTAAAGACTTAATAAACGGCCAACATTCGTTTGTTACTAGCAGCGCCATCTATTCACCTAATTCTAAACTACAATAAGCGTCGGCGAACACAAACCATATTCACCAACAGTTTTCACTATTACGTACAGATGGCGCTACTAACTATATTTTTTTAGTTTTACTTTTCCATTTTCTTTCAGTTTAAATTAAATATTCCGATTCTGACTATAGTCGATATGAGTTTTCTAATAAAGTATTTGTATTTTCCAGCCAATTATACCGGTCGTCGTCGTTCAACTCGTCAGGGTGCGGCTCTGGCGGGGAACCGGCTGACGACATGTACTCCGACGTCTCGCTAGAAGAAGATGTGCAGGGACTCAACTATAAGGTAAGATGGTTTTTAGTCGTGTGGTCTTTTGTTTGATTATAGTCTTTGCGCTGTTAAATTCAAAAGTTACATGTTAGGTACGGAACACCTTTTACAGGCGTGTTAAATTTTCTTTCCTACATTTGAATGCATGTTATTAGACCTAATTGGTATTTACAAATATTTAATAGCCATGGTATATCAGTTAGAAAAATATTTTAATAAAACATAAAAAAACAACCGTTATTTCTATGTGAAGAATTGAATAATGTTGCTATAATTACTGAATTACATTAAACTGAATGGCAAAGGGGCGATCCATTAATTACGTCACACCAATTTCATGATTTTTTGACACCTCCCTCCCCCCTTGTCACACTTCGTCACAATTAACTACACCCCCCCCCTTAGTGTGACGTCACATTTAGGTTTTTAGTTCAGGAGAAACTGAAATTACAACATCACTCTGAAATTAACTTTTAATGCTGAAACGCTTACGGCGCTGTAAATTGAGACTTATTGCCTTTGAAATACATTCGCTATTTCGAAAACAATTATTCATTAAACTCTGCCAGAAAAATAGTATCAAATTTATAGGCAACGAATACATCTAAACAAATCCGAGTATGTTGAAGATTAGTTTAGTATAATAATATAATAATGGGTGTTATTTAAACGGTTAGCAAAGTATTGGCAAATTTGTGAGCAGAAATATTTAATTGGTAAGCTAAAATTGATAGTTGGACAGCAACTTGTGTTCAGCAAATATTAATAAACTAGTGGATCGTCCCAGCTTCGCACGGGTAGCGTTTTTTTTTAAATATCTGAGGTTTCTTTCTTCAGTCACTGCTCAAGCATTGTGAAATTCAGCGCAATGTTTTCAATTTATTAAATTTATAGCACTCCCTAAACAGTGTAGTTTGGTGATCTTGAATGCGCTTTAATGAACGGTTCAGTTTTTCCGTTTAATAGCAAATTTTGGAATAAAACGCTATGAAGTATTTATAACAATCTAAAAAATAAATCATTACGTGTTGTAGGATTCAACTACTGGCGCCATCTAGTATTTTATAAGTAAATTAGTAACGATTCGGTTTTGGTCACGGGCGCGATGGCTTATTTTATGTATAATTTCGGTGTTTCTCTACCGATTTCTATGATTCTTTTTTTATTGAATAGGTAATAATGTTACCTTATTTAAATTAGGGATGAGTGAGAGGTTTACAAACGTAAGAGTAAACAAATACAATCAGAATGTTCCGGACTGCTACGCTATCAGGAATTACACGTGTTATTGTGAGTCAACCGTAAAAGATAGACATAAACTGTAAAGGGATTTTTTTTAGATAATTTTATCAAAAATATTTCCGTCATACATGATTTCTATGTTAGTTTAACCGTTAAGGCTGCACACGCGACGGAAGCTTAATAAATGGAGTAACTTCTCCCGTTTTCCCAAAATTTCCCAAAATTCCCCTTTACTACTCTGCTGGAAAGTATACAAAAACCTGCGCAGGTGTATGAAGAATAATTGTGCCAAGTTTCGTTTAAATCCGTCGAGTAGTTTTTGTTTCCATAAGGAACATACAAACCGACAGACAGACAGACAGACAGACAGACAGACAGACAGACAGACAGACAAAAATTTTACTGATTGCATTTTTGGCATCAGTATCGATCCCTAATCACCACCTGATGGTTATTTTGAAAATATATTTCATGTACAGAATTGACCTCTCTACAGATTTATTATAAGTATAGATCAGTCTGCAATATATATCATTCTGAACAGCAGTTTTTTTTTTGTACAGCTGTGTATATATCAAAGCTGCAATGAGTGACCTGCAGTTAATTTAATTTTGGTAAGCACTCAGAGAATAAGCAAAAAAATCAGTTTAGTGCCCCTTAAATTAGTCTAGCAAAAAGCACTAAATGGGCGCATCGCTAACTGATGATTCATTTATTCATTCTGTCTCAGTAAGTAGGTTACTTTTAGTATTATAGCAGAGATATTTTGATGAAATAATAAAGAAGCCGTTTTAGTTTTATAATTATTATATTCAAGAAACAGTAACTTTTTTTTTATTTATTGTATAATTAATGCTCGTTTTGATTTTGAAGGCCGGCCACGTTTCCTCTTTTCCCCTATGGGAATATTCTTTGCGTCAATAATAATTGGAGGCATGCTTTAAGCGGATCGCTAAGACAATCAGGTGTTTACATACGTAGAAATTAAAAAAAGCTGGCCAGTCACATATTCCCTCTCTTCATTCCTTTGTTTCAATTGGCAGTGAGACAAGCGACTTACTGAAATTTTGTTTCTTGAAATCATTAAAATTTTCTTACTGTGCGTCGAAAACTTCACAATTAGTAGCTATTTTATAACTGATTTTTCAATAAATACGCAAAACAATTATTTAAATTGCCATCCAAATTTAAAATATGCTATACAGTCAAATAAGTTGCGTGTAGAAATGTTTTCTCTGCTGACCTAATGTACAATCTTGCTGCCCAAGTAATTATTCTGCGGAGTGACTGTTTATTTTGCAGATACAAAATAAAACTCGCTACCAGTTTGTGTTTAAATTACAGACCATTGTCATGATTATTTGCAGAACACGAATTGCAGCTTGTTTTTTATTATTGCTAACAAAATCTTTGTATGCTGACCACATGATTTATTAGCGGTTATTTCTTGCAAACCTAATTTTTAAATGGCATACACAGTAATTACTTCTCTATAATAATTATACAAAGTTTGTTAACAACTGAAATATTTTTTTTAAACTTAAGTAGATTGAAACATTGTACCAGAAAAATAGTATCAAATTTATAGGCAACGAATACATCCAAACAAATCCGAGTATGTTGAAGATTAGTTTAGTATAATAATATAATAATTATACAAAGTTACTTAACAACTGAAATATTTTTTTTAAACTTAAGTAGATTGAAACATTGTAGTGAGGGTTGTGAGGTCACAAACATAGAACTCCTCCCTCCCCCTTGTCACGATATGTCACATTTTGTGGACCCCCTCCCCCCCCCCTTGAGGTGTGATGTAATTAATGGATCGTCCCAAAGAACTGAAACTACAAAAATATATCTAAAACAAATTTACGAAATGAATGCGTAAAATTTACAACTTACAACTCATTCTATAAAAAGTCAATGTTCATAAAGCAAAAATATAATCTCTAATCCCTGCCCCCTGCCTTAAACAAGAGCTCAAATGACATTACTTTATCGTGTAAGGCGAACAAACGGAAATAAATAATATAATCTATGAATGATAATTTCCTGATGATATGACCTTATAACAGATGACAGTCTCAATTGAAAATATAATGTGGTATCTGTATATGCGTGAGAGGAATTATTTAATGAAATTGATAAGTGGTCAGGTTTTCATATAGTCCAACACCAGGGATGATTATACTCACTAATAACACTCGTACACACTCATTTCAAATAAATTGATGTGTTCTTCCATGCCGTTCTTTAGTAGCCTAAATTAATGGCATAAAAAATCTACATAAAACTTTCACGCGGCTTTTTACGTGGTTTCGAATGTGAATCGGTGAACACTTTTGTACTCAACGCCATAGAAAAATAAACATATGAGACTGGTAAACACATCACCCTCTTTGGCCTGTTAAAACGTAGAGTGTGAATGAACTCTGTAATGTAAAGGATATGAAGTACTTGCTGTGATGTACTGTGCGCGTCATTATTCAGTTGTTGAATTTTCTTATCAAATACTATTTCTGTAATAAAACCAGATGTAAGATTATAATGTGTCTTCGATTAACTTTGTGACGTCATGACCGAAACTAAATTGTTTTTCTTTCATTCTTAATATCAAACTGCGTATGAGAGCCCTTTTTACTATAAGCATTATTGCTCTATGAGATCTGGAAATGGCTTAAGACTTTTTGAGAATATGTTGAACCCTCAGGCAGGGCAACACTACACAACCAGTATTAAATAGCATCGGTCACATATGTGGTCGTAGGTCTTCCTGCGTACTTATGTTGAAAGCATGACAATGGATACTTTTGCAAGTAACATAAATATTTAACCGTTTTAATATAAAACATGATAGATCAAGTAAGGTCATACTGAAACTAATCACTGGCATGAATGTAGGACAATATGAAAAGCGCGGAAGTATAATACTGTAAAAACTTTAAAGCATCCTTATGCATTGGTGGAAATGCTGAAGCTGAATCTAAATTATAAACATCTGTAGGCCATATTGTACAATACTGATTTCACAGCTGCGGTTATTTAACTTACAGTACATAGTTAGCTTTATATGAGTAAAAATCAATATAAAATACGATATTTGGTTATTTACTATTTAACCAATTTTAAGATATTAATTTCCATGTTGTTTGAGAATTGGGCTTTTGGCCAAAATATGTATTTACAGCCCATCAAAAAAGCATTTTTAGAATGTTTTCGTTTGTTTTATTACATCGTTTATTTTACCTACAAAAAAACTTTATGAATTATCGTGTCGGTAATCTTACAACGATTCGTCTCATTTGCGGTTGGTTTTCAGAGCCAGTTTTATAATCATTTAATAAAGGCTAACCCAAATTATGGAATGAGACCGATTTTTTCATAAACTATGCAGCCAATCCTCCATTATACAAAATATATAGGCTTTTTTAAGTGGTTTATGGGCGATTTGGTTGGAGAACCATCTTGTCCCCCCCTATGAATTTGTAAATAAGGCTGAAGAGCCTCTAGCTGTGAAGCTCTGGCTAACCCTTTTTGGGATTAATGGCCGTGAGTATATGCATGTATGTACGTTCAGTAGTAGTAGAAGTATAATTTGTTTGTCTTTCTTGTAAACTAAATGTCTCAATTTGTCGATAAATACTGAACTACACGATTGATCATGATTAATGTAATTGCTTTCAATGTCGCCAATTGACTCTTATGAGTCATGTAAAGTACTATCTTACTCACATCGTGTCATGTGTATGAGGTAACATGTTTTCCGATAACATGAGCATAAATTCTTGGTAAATTATGCTGGTTATGAGTTGATAAAATATGTATAATATAGTATAATAAAAATAATAATTCTTTATTCAGATTAAATTTGATACATAGTTTACAAGAGTCAGCTGGTCCCAAACTAGGCTCATCGCCTGTATCCCGAGATACAGGCGATGAGCCTAGACATATTTAGACCAAATAAATAAGTGTGATAAGGCAGGCGTACGAAGTATTAAGAATAACAAAGCTCGCATGAAAAGTTTGATTGATGTAAACGAAGCTCTAGAGGTTTCCCAGGATCGTACAAAGTGGCGATCGATAGTCTCTGCCTAACCCAATGGGAATAAATAGCGTGAGAACATGTATGTATGTATGCAATAGCAGAATTCAAGCACAACGTATTATAAGAAGATTGTATATCAGCTCTATATGTTTTGTAAGACGCATCAAAAGTAAAGTTTTGGTCACCTCTTACCCAGAATTGAGCTTTTTAATGAATAATGTAATAATGCTACTTTTGTATCAAACAGATATCACAGCATTAATAAATTATAACCACTGAATTGCTTACGTCAGAATTACTGTGTGCCAAATTCAAGGCAAACCCATTGAATGGATTGAGAATGCTTTTATGTTTTAATTTAATTTAAGGTGCCGTTAGTGCAGCGAACAGAGTTTTTGAAACATTATAATGCGCATGTTTATAACAATATGGTTTTGAAAAAAATACATCAAAAACTTGAGGCTTTTCTGCTGTAAAATTGGCGATTCGAAACATGATTAATACATTTTCGCTCGATAGAAAAAAATCGCCAACATACCTCTAATTACACTCTTTAAATTGGTTTTATATTTTATTTATTTTACCTACTTACATATAACTTGCATCATAATTTGATCATTTGTTTTTCTAATTATAATTGGCGATTAGTTTTCTTTTTTAATAAATTCAATAAAACAAATATTTTAAAAACATCGATATTCGCAGTCCTACTCGTGCCCGAGCGCCGCCCGCCGTCCGCTCAGTCAGTCAGTGTTGCAAAAGTTCCCGATTTATCGGGAGATCTACCGATTTTGGCCTTTCCCTCCCGATATCCCGATTTAGTGACCATATCTCCCGATTTTTTGCATTTGACATTAAAGTAGTAGTTAATATAGCATTCTAAAGTCAGAAAACATGAAGAATCACATAGTTACACTGACCAAGGGATTCTCACGCACGGGAATTCCCAAAAAATTCTCACAGGACCTTTTAACACGGCAGTGACGTCAATTTACACAAAAAATATTACATCGAAACGCTTTGCAATAGAGTTCATTATTGTAAAATAATTTAACTTGTGAAAATTTCAATATTCATGTTAATATACTTACTAATCAATTTAATGAAAAACGGAATGCCGCGGGTTCAATTCCTGCTGGTGTCGAAATTTTAATTTCCTTGATTGAACAGTACAATAATCCCCACATGAGGTTTCATGCCCAACAAAATCGAACTATTGATGAAAAAATAATTACTAAAATTGTAAGCAAGAAGTGGTACTAAAATGATCAGTACTACCTATATATTTTTATATACTTAAATAAATTACTTTAACTTCAATATTAGCATAAAATACTGATATTTTATTAAGACGAAAAAATCTCCCGATTTCTCCCGATTTTTAACTGGAAAATTACCCGATTTTTTAACTTTCGCTTTTGCAACACTGCAGTCAGTGCTCGGCGAGCTGCTTTAGGGGATGGACCTATGTCGCGCGCGCCTTGTGTTACAGATCTTACAATTTACGCGCGTGCGGCGCCGTTAGTGTGCGAGTGACCTATCTGTATACGATGCACGTGAATGTAGGCGTGAGAGTGACCGTGCGTACGGTTAGCATTAGCAAATATAAAAGAATTCATTCAATTCATAGATTGCACTCATTTTTATATTTTATTGCTTAATTTATTAGGAATGGGAAAAAGAACAAAACCGTTAAAGTAACTTCTAATTTCAATTAATAATATTAAATAGTTACAGTTGTAAACTGAAAATTATATACATACATATACTCACGGCTATAAATCCCTTAACGGGATAGCCAGAGCTTTGGAATGAGAAATTCCTCAGCCACTTTTGGAAGTTGATTTGGGAAAAGATGGTTGATTCGGTGACGGTTCTCCAACCACATCGCCCCAAAAATCACTTAAAAAGCCCCTATACCCTTAGTCGCCTCTTACGATCACGGGTAGAAATGGAGTAGTGTTATTCTAAGCCGACACGACACGACAAAAGTTATGAAATCATCACTGTAATAATTTTGTTGAACTGACAGGGGTAGACAAATCTATCGTATCATTATATTTTATACGACGACGACATGATAGTCCAGTGGGTAGAACACCCGCCCGAAAACAGAAGGGCGTGAGTTCCAATCCTAGGTCGGGCCTTCACTAATTTGTCTTTTCTATAGACATATGTGTGGTTAATTTATCATGGTTGTTAACGGTGAGGGAAAACATCGTGAGGGAACCCACATGGCTGAGTTGTACTTAGTCATGTGACAGTGTATTCGTACAAAACGGCGATAGGCCTGCCCCCTATCACGTGAGTACACTGTCTAAGCAAAACGTGGGTACCTTCTCTGGACACTAGATGGCGCTTCCATGAGAGTTCAGAAGTATTTGATACCTCTGCCAACCCCTTCAGGGATAAACGGCGTGAACGTTTATGCTTATGTTATGTTATATTTTATATTGTAAACGGCCATGGTAGAAACTATTTTTGAAATTGATAACCTAGGGTAAGCGATACAGTTTTCGTCACCCTGACTGTTATAACCATTCGTAAATATTTTAGAAAGAAAATGTAATTAATCATAAACAAATGTCCGAACCCATACCATAGAAAATATTTGCGAGTGGCTAAAACTGTCGAGTTGACAATAACTGTATTGCTTACCCTACTGTATGGACTGTATGTTTTTAAAACGCGCGCACGCGGCGTCGCGTCGAGGAGACGGCCGCTCGATCGGCGCGTAGGCGCTTCCCCGCGCCCGCGGGGGCAGCACCCCCTCAGATGATATTTTTCGCTGAACCAACGGCGCCTTAAATGTTTGTCGGTTGAAAATTGTAAACTCTCCTGGTAGCCCAGTGGGACTAGACTATAAAAAATCTAATTACGCCATCCTTTCCACTTGGGTTAGGCAGAGGCTGTCGATCTGCAATTTGTACAATCCTGGCCAAACCTCTGAGTTATTTAAATGTTTTCTAAGAAATATAGCGTTTATTCACCGCTTCTAGAAAATCATTTTACACTTATCCAAAACCCCGTCTATAAGTTGGTATGGAACTATTCCAAGCCAGCTACATAGCAAAGCAACTAAAAATATGTAGCATTAGGTTCAGGATATTCGCATGAGTTGACCAATACCCGGTTATTAGCGGATGTATGAATAATATGTTTGCGAGCACGCATATGCAACTTGTACCAATTTAGCGTTTCCTATGCGAAATCTATTTCGGTCAACTTCGAGTGCAAGGTTGAAATGGGTACTGCCAAGTTCTTATTCATCTTATTCGTCATTACATTAAATGCGATGTTTTTATACAAGACTAGATAAAACAATACATAAATACGAGACCAATTGATAAACTAACTACTCGTTCCTGAGCTTTTCGTCGGTTGTAATTTATGTTCATGACAATTATAAATTCGTAATTGAAACTGGATTAAGGTTTACTTAACTAATGTTAATACCGTTTAGAATTCGAGTAGCAATAGCAATCTTTTTACTTGTGTTCATGGTTAGAAGAACTTAGGAGTCGAGTTTCCCGTCCAACTGATACTCTATGTATCACCAAAAGTTAAAAATACTGTCACGATACATTGAATACTCTTGACCGGCTGCATTATAATTTAACATGTACGTGAACCTAAAAGGAGGACAATAAATCTTAAAGCCAAACAAACAAAGGCACGTGACGGTTCATTACCGGCCCTTCCTATGCCTAGATCAATAGCAATGGCTGACGGAAATGCGCCCTCGACGGCGGTGGCGGCGGCGTGTGCGCAGCTTCCGGTCAACGATGCGCACTAAACTTCCTTTGATAACATTGTTTTTGTTATGTTTTATAAATATTAATTTTATGTGACGATTTAACGACTGTTCGAAGTTACCCGAAAAGTACAGTTACTTAATGCATTTCCCGCTACATGGCTGAGAATTTGATTACACTTCTATGAATTGATCCTTTTTAGTGTTTTGCCTCAAAATAATAGATATAAATATGTATATTATGTGATTTTTATCATTTTTGCACACAACTGTGATTTTTATCATTTTTGCAAGATGTTGATGCCGACAACCTATGTTGTGCACTTCAAAAATAAATACTCAATTAATATTCAAGGGGGCTCCCATTAGGTTCCCATACTCATACAACGGGTCACCACGGCTTTTTTGCCGTTTTCATTGATAGGGGTTCCGCCTTCCGTGTTTTTTTAATTTTATAAAATTAGCATTTTTTCCCTTTACTTTTTTAAGTTTGGAATAGAGATGGAATAGAGAATATAAGTTTCATCGTACGTAGATTAGATACGTTCTGAATATAAACTGGTATGAAAACTATTTAAAGAAGTGACTGTAATAAAAAGTTCAAGCGAAGATGAAACTGTAATAATAAAAAAAACTCGAGGAATATCATGAGAAATTATGGATTTGTTATGAAGAACTTGCTTCGACAAATCCTGTCATTCCTCAGGGAGTTTCTAAAACGCTAATTCCTTTTGAATTGGACAGCTACCCAGAACGCAGTGCACTTTTATTGGTGTAAAAAAAAATATATGCGTTTTTAGGTTATTATGCAAGAGTAATCTTCAGTAATCCTAATGCTAGTGTATAAAATGAATATTTACAGTTTCTTTTGATTATATTTTCTGGTCTCTCTTATTTTATTTTTTCACAATGGTTATACGTATAACTCAGCTACAGAACCTATAATTATTAATTTGATTTGCCATTTAAGCGCGGTCATAATACTTTTATTGTATGTTTCAGTTTTTTAAATAAATGGTACTTATGTATTTTAAATATAATTTCTTTGTAAAGTAATATGAAGTCGTTAAAAATTTCATACTTAAAAAGTGAACTTTGGTACCTATTTAATAAGGTACGTAAAATAATCATAGGGTAACCTTAGATGAAATACACAAAAATAATGTGAACAGTCTGTCAAACCAAATAATGGTTAGTAAATCAAGTGTAGTATTGAAAGTAGACAATGCAATTTATCAGTGAAGTGGAGAGTGGGCGGACCACCGCATACCTATATTTACTACAAGTGTGGGTAGCTAGCGAACTATGTCAAGGATCCCTGTATCTCATATTGTGAAAAATATTAGCTTTTTGCCGTGTAGTGCCGGCTTAAAATGTCACTACCTCTACCCTACCTACACGGGGGTCGTAAGAGGCGACTAAGGGTATGGGCCTTTTTAAGTGGTTTTTGGGCGATGACCCATCACCACCGATACTTTATTCCTACCATCTCTCTCCAATTAACTTCCAAATGTGGCTGATGAGTGTTTTACTCTAAAGCTCTGGCTACCCATTTTTGGGATTTATGGCCGTGAGTATATGTATGTATGTATTAGCTTTACTTATAAACTGAATTTTAGGAACACGTTTATTTCAGATCGTAGCAGTTCATAAACACTACGATCTGATCTAATTTACTATACTTTACCATAAAGGACATACCTTGTAATTGTAACCATTAATCTTATAAAAAAGAGTTGTTTGGAATGTGGTTCTGATGACATGAATGAAGTCTTTGCAAATGCTATTTCAAGTGGGTTTGGCAAGAATGTGGTCCTTTTACAAACCCATATATTTCTATCTATATATTGCCGTGTAGTGACGGCTTAGAATAACACTACCCCATATCTACCCGTGGGTGATCGTAAGAGGCGACTATGGGTATAGGGGCGTTTTAATAATTTTAGGGCGATGTGGTTGGAGACCCGTCACCAAAAATGTTTATTATTATCATCTTTTCCCCAATCAACTTCCAAAAGTGGCTGAGGAATTTATCATTCAAAAGTTCTGGCTACCCCGTTAAGGGATTTATAGCGGTAAGCATTTGTATGTATGTATATATTTCAAAAATATTACTCAAAGAGAACGGAGTAAATCAAGAGTATGTAAGTACTTTCGTAAGAGTTGTTGTGTATAAGGGAAGACATGGTAACATAAACGCTTGTTGCTTACATACAATACTCCTTATCATCACTCATGAGACACCATATACATATTCGGTTCTTGAAAAGTGGATTAATGAAACCTGACGAGAAGATTAGCTTTAATAAAACAACTTCAAAAACTGTAACCCTAACCAATAAGAAAAAAATAAATATAAAATTGACAAATATAACAAATCGGTAAGCGTAAAATTTTATTAATGTGTTGCATTGGAAAATGCAAGACCGAAGCAGACAGAGAATCAAAGATTCCTGGAGAATGCACCCATGATTATCTTAGACTTCTAGAGAAAAATTTAAGTGCCATTACAAAATTTTCAACAAAACTGAACACGATATCAGTACCTAACGGGAACTTTTTAGTTCATAGTGACTTGTATTGAAAACTGAAAGTTCACTTCCGTAAACACCAGATATCAGACCTTATCGCTGAACCAAAAACTAGAAAAACAAACACTATTGTAATGAACTCGTGCGAAGAACAAACATATTGTATGGAAATTTGGATAAAATTGTTTGCTAATACTCTTCTGTAAACCATTGGATAATCATCGCAACATCATGTATTAGTATGCCAACGTTTTTATTGCCGTGAGAAATATCTCACACAGCCACTGTTTGGATTGCTCAAGATAAATTCTTTCATAACTTCAGTCATATTTATGATATGATATGCTCGATAGCTTTTCGCCATTTCTTGTACAGCTGTATAATATTCATTTAAAAAAAACTTATATTCTTTTTCTACAGTCTGTTCTTAGTACTATTGGTTTACTAAGGGTCTATTAATTTCACGTGTAACTTACTTAATAACTCTGAAGCCTCTGTTGCCAGAGATTCGTCGGCTAAACGTCGAAGTTTAGAGGAAATGATTTATAATAAAGGATCGTTGTTGATACGTTTCCAATCGCACAACCCACCAGCCACTTACTATGACTAAGTACCCTTAGTGGTCTCATTCTATATTCCTAGCAGTAAATGTCTTTTATAATTTAAAATTTCACAACATATCCTTATAACTCATCCACCTGATGAATTTATTCCATAAATTTATTTTATTTATCTATACCTATAATAAATCTGTAGAGAGGTCAATTCTGTACATTAAATATATTTTCAAAACAACTATCAGGGGGTGATTAGTGATCGATACTGATGCCAAAAATTAAATCAGTATAATTTTTGTCTGTCTGTCTGTCTGTCGGTTTGTATGTTCCTTATGGAAACAAAAACTACTCGACGGATTTTGACGAAACTTGGTAGAATTATTCTTCATACTCCTAGGCAGGTTAAAGAGTACTTTTTAGTGAAGTAGTGAAGGGAAATTTTGGGAAAACGGGGGAAGTTACTCCATTTTTTAAGCTTTCGTCGCGTGAGCAGCCTTAATGGTTACAGTTACATAGAAATCATGTACCACAGAAATATTCTACATAAAATTGTCTAAAAAATATCCTACAACAGCATATGTCTATCTTTTATGGTTGACTCATAATAACACGTGTAACTCCTGATAGCTTAGCAGTTCGGAGCATCCTGATTATATTTGTTTACTCTTACGTTTATAGTTCTCTTCATCTCACATTTAAAAAAGTTTACATTATTACCTATTCAATTAAAAAAGTATCATAGAAATCGGTATAGAAACACCAAATTAATACATAAAATAAGCCATCGCGTCCTGTCGTCGCACGTGAATACTGAATCATGCTGAATTACTTTTTAGTAATGGTTGCGCGGGCAAAAGATAGCCGTGAGTATATGTATGATGTATGCAAAGTTTGTAACTCTGATTGTTTGTTTACATGGGTTTATTTTCGGAGATACTGAACAGTTCTTTTAAGCGCTTTTACAATCACAAAGCTAAACTATTCAGGAGTGCTATAAGTGGCGCTAAATTTCACAAAGGTTGAGCAGTGATTGAAGAAACCTCAGATATTTTTAAAACTACACTACCCGTGTGAAGCTGGGCCGATCCACTAGTCAATCTAATAAAAAGGGAAAGAGCAATATTTATCGATTGCGGTAATTGCGGTGCATAAATACTTTGTGAGAACACAAATTGCAGGTGTGAGGTAACACAAGTGCGAAAATCGACAAGCAATTGATAAATGAACCTCAACTTACCGTAGGTGGGAGTAATGATCAACAATTACGAGTACTTGAGTGCAACTCAACTTATTATGCACTGTGAAAGCCTGACATCGGTATAAGACAGATTATTGGAAAATACTTGAACAGACGCTTATTTGACTGATAATTATTTAGATAAATTTGAGTATCAGAATACTAATTATTACTTAAAATGAGGCAATTAATAGCATAGCTATCATTTATCTTGGTAAATATATAAAAAATCTATTAGGTCATCTTAATATTTCCTTGACAATATCCGTGCAGGGATTTTTTGATAATTGTTTGCTTGTTATCTTACTTGCCCCTGCATCTACCTCTCAGGTCTTTGTAAACACACTACGATTTCTTGTTGACACAAGGAAACGTGATCAAACGTGGTCTAGATTTCTTGATATCGTTTGTTTTCAAACTGTATATAATTTTGCAACAACTCTTTAATATTTACTAGTACTTTACTTAGGGTACCCAGAACTAAAACTTCGCAGGACACTTGCAGCGACTTAAATAAGTCCAAAATATTTCCTTGAATGTAGAATACTCTTTAATTAATACAAACAGATATCACACATGCAGGTCCTGACAAAGTGGTAGAGGCTATTCTGAAAATTATGTGAAGTATATAACACCTGGTGTTCAGAGTACCAATTCATAGCTTGGACAGTATATGGATATAAACGCTACAGAGGAGGGAAAAAATAATTGTATGTTGAACTCTTTCAATTATATTTCAATTAAAATCAAAATATTAAACCAGATTCATCAACATGCGTGAAAAACTGAACTTAAAACTGGAAAGCAGATACGATTAGATCGAATGTTGAAATCGTAAGTGTACAAATAGGATATACCAAACATACTTACAATTCCTACAAATTCAACAACATTCAATTCCATTTGAGCGCAGATGGCCTTATCCTGGTAATTAAAAATAGATTTCTCGTGAAGTAATTAGAAAAGAGAGAACAACCACATCAATAAATGGTGCTGCGGTTATTGACATAAATGTGGGCCACAACATGTAGTTATATGTGAAGATTGAATCTAGACTCTTTTTAGGACATGTCGCTGCGACGCGTGAGGTGTGGCTAAACTTAGATATTTCTTTTACAAACTAAAGCTGATTTATATAACATTCATTTGAACTTAGGACATAACAATAAGTTTCAAGCATGTCTAGGCTTAATTTGGTGCGTAAAACCTATGTTGTAATGATTCAAAGCATAAAAGGTATGGAGAATCGTATTGAACGTTAGTGATTTCAGAGATATATAACAAATTCTCAAAATACATTTTGGGAAATTGTACAATCCCTTTCTATTCCAAAAGTTTATTTTCCAATTACTTGCGCCCCTTCCTAGCTTGTAATAGTCGCCTCTGAACTGAAGGGGGATGACTTATCCTACAATCTACGTATGGGGTTGCTTGGCTTAACTGATGAATCATCAAAATTAAATTGCTTGCTACAACTTTTGGTTCATGTAATTTCTTCCATTGATACAACCTAAAAGCCCTTAAGCACTGAGTAGACTTACTTCGTATCAATATTTTTATTATTTGGATATTTTTCTGAATGTATAACTTTCTTTATTGTGATGTGCATTTATTTTAAAAACAAAATGTTTATAAAACTATAAATAAAACTTATCTTCCAATGTATAAACCGTGTGAATTGATTCTTTCAAGCATTCATAACAAAACAGTATTTTGACGTACACGTTTACGTCTACAGCAACGCTTGTAAAAATTCACAAAAACTGTTTTAAAATTCATAAGAGCCTATTGTTTAATCAAACGAACTGAACATCTTAGTTCTTTCAAGATTTTTACCCTGAGAACGTGGGAACATTCACCCGTTGTTGTTATTTATTGACAAACTATAAAAAAGATAATCATCGGTTTGAGTTTGAGTTTTAGATCCTTCATCTCATTTATGCTTCTTTCTACTAATATTTTATGCTTCTGTAAACTGTAAAATTCAGTTTATTTTTAAATGAGCGTGATGTTTCAATTCAAAAGAAACAATGTTTGTAAGCATTCTTCAAGTGCTTGTTTATTATCGTCTTGTACAAAAGATACCAGAATGGCGGCACTTAAAAGTAATTAAGGACTCTTAGATCTATTTTAATGATGAAAAACTTGCTTGCTTCAAAGTTAAAAACATGAAACAACATTTTACAAAAGAACATCGATCAAGTTGTTTTTTTTTAAATTTATAATGTGGATTCAACTCTAAACTATTTTTAATGTATTGAACGACACAGTGGGTGGTATTATATGTGATATGCATACTACTAATATCATTTACGTGATTTTCTAAATAAAATTGCAGTAAGCTTATTTTTTGAGTAAAATGTTCAGGCGATAAGTGGGTACCCAAAACATCTAATGAAACAATCTTCTGCAATGCTAATATTTAAAGATCATCCCTGGCACAGAGAGTATAAAAGTATCAGATGTTACTTTGAGATATTTATACTTACTCTAATAGAACCTATTGAAGCGAATAGCATGTTCGTCTAGACAACGAACCAGCGTCAAATACGATATCAATGGACAGATGCGTGCAACAAACATGTAATAACAGTAATAGTGATCGTCGATTCAAGTGCGGTTCGACGTGTTTCACTTTTTTCCAACATTTATGCAACTCCACTTTCTATGCTCTCGGCCGTTTATTGAATTGTCGGTAATCAGCCTATCTGATCAACAATTCCTTGCATTTTACCTTGACTTTCATCGCCTTTATCTTGATCGTATTAGTGAAGCTTAATGAACCCTTACAGGTGTATCTACTTAAGTGTTTGTACCTTGGCATGATCGTTGGTTTCACACCATAGATGTACGTCATGCACATCTATGTTTCACACTAATACTCGCATATACAAAACATATTTTTCTCTGCTTTTAACTTTGGATCAAAATTGATATAACATGCCGAAATGTAAGGCAGTTAATTCTTATGCAAGTGAAAGAATACATCACGACAATTTGGTTTCAGAAAAAAAGACCTACAAAAACATAGTTTTTACCGTACTATCTTCACCTAATAATTCTTATTTAATTTTTGATCTGAAGTTCTAGCTTCCCCATAATAAATTTGTATAATATAATATGTGAGTAATTTATAAATTTATGTATAGCAATATTACCTAATATGACATTTTCCATATTCTCTACTTCTTTTCCCTTTCATAAAATGAGGCCTTGATAATCTTTGTCAATTAAAGGGAGATTATCGGAAATATAACTTGCTAGATTGAACATCTGCAATATCATTCAAAGTGATATCATCACTTCTGTTTCTTTTGGGAATTCAATCTTAAACTGAATTTATCTTTTTTGTATCTGTAAGATAAAAACCTCCAAAACAACTATCTAGAGTAATTGACTACTATTGAAGTGCAAATGAAACTACAAGTAAATATTTTAGCAAAATTAAATATATACCTTAAGTTTAGACTGCTAACGATTGTTAAGTGTTCTATGTTATTGGACATTTTTAGTTACAATATTGATGAAAGAGAATATTAGTGATCTATCTACAGTTATTAGTTTTATTCTAACCAGTTTGTACCACCTGCTAGTGAACCATAAATACGTTACGTATTTAAAGTATTCTTCATATCACACTTTTCAAATAGCGAATTACTATTAATGTAATTTTAGCTACGTTCCATTATCCCATTGATATTCAAATGAATACAACACCGTCTCAGACATCGTAACAGAGATGTGTTCAAAGTGGATCAAAATACATGTGGCACGTTGGCCGACAACGCAATCATAGTGGTCCCTCACCCGTTAAATTACCAGATGCAGTCCAAGGGGAGCGCGACAAGGGGTACACCGTAAAACGTCTCTCATGCATTCGAACAGAAAGGCGAATAAAGCACGAATAAAGTTTATTTAAATCCAGTATCGGGCGGTCGGTGATAATATCGGGTAGGGTGGGGCAACTCTCGCCGCGGCCCCCGCGCTTATTCAGTATTCGACTCGATTCTCCACTAATATCACGCGGCATACCGCATTCGCTTTTCAAATCGCAACTTTACTAACCATTCAAACTGACGGAAATATTTGAATTATTGTTCCAAATTTGAATACGATGTTCGAACCGTTGACATTTTTAAAAAGATACCATCAAAATGCAATATCTTCATATCCCATGTTGATATTAGTGTACGACGGTTAGCAGTAATTTAATAAATATGTTATGAACATTGAAGAACAGTGATTTGTTTTCGAAGCCATACAGTTGGATGTGATGATGTGACATAAGGATTCAGTGCAACTGTGTAATACTAAAGCAGAGACCTATATAGTCATTTGTTAAAAACGATATCAATGTGCCATTAGCTAATCAAAACGTAGTTCTAAAAGTGCAATATTAAAAACCAAAGAGTTAAAAGTCATCTGAATGTTTAAACGGAATATATTCAATCGTTCGCGTGACACCATGGTTGATGCTGAGGAGACGGAGGATAGTCTAGAGCTAGAGTATGATATGTGGGACGGCCAGTTCGACTTCGTGGGTCCCCAGGGTCCCGAGCCGAGGAGCCGCGTCGCCTCTGACTCGGGCGTTTCCGACGACTTGTTCACTGGGGGACCTTTGACACCTCACTTGACGAACGGTCTCAATGGTGGCAAGAAAACAGCCGCCCATCAGTGGTGTGATAACCTTTCCGATCAAGTAAGTCGCATTCGTACTTTCTACGATAATGAATCTCCTACGTCTGAACATTGGTCACGCCAACATTATGTAAGAGTAATTTTTAATACCATAACGTGAAATTAATACAGATTCGTTTGACGCCGATACAGTGTTCCGGTTTTAATATCTAGTATTATCATATTTTAGGCAGTCTATTTCTGGATTCGATAGGAATTCCGCTTGAAGATTTGTGGGTGTAATACCACAGTATCAAACGATGCGTAACGATTGATAGCAATAGTCAATATACAATCGTTAGTAAATAAATCATGCAATGTCAATCATACATTATAATGAATATTTGTTACAAATTCAACGAAAATACTGGAATTCCACATACAATTAAAGTATGTTTTGTACTTTATTTAGAAACTAATTGATAAATATCACCCAAAATATTCATTACTACATTTTATTATGTCGAATTGGCACAAAGCAAAACTATCTACCTCATCTTATTTCAACTAAGTAGTTAGTTTAGTATATTTCAAATAAGTTGTGGTGTTTAAATATCATTCAAAACGCTTGAATTGACAGTTCAAACTCTAGTCCTTTTCGAACGTTTTCCAATAGGGTTTTACCCATCACATTGTCCGTACATATATCCCATAACATATGTTACAAAAACTACGCTTTCATCAGAGAACTAAATATCTAGCTCTACCAAACATTGCGCGTCAACAACGAATAATTTATTTCAATTAAATTTCCTGCTAAAATTACAGGAAAAACTTACGATTCATCGATTTATTCGAACGATTACTCACTAGTTACGTTCGTGTACAGTAATACTAGTGGCTCATGTTTGCATAGTTTTTTGTCGTCAACAAAATGAAGCGTTGCAAAGTCAAGACTATATTTATTATAATTATCGAAGTTTTAGTAATATTTCCCGGGGGCCAGGGACGACTCGGTTGCGATTTACAGAAGTTGAGCACGCGATCATCCGTCCTAGAGCATGCGACAATCGATCAAACGAACCTACTTGGTTGTGCTTTCCTTTGCAAGAAATATATTCTTTGCACTCAGCGGTTTTACACAATTACTGCAATGTGAGTTTTTAGCTACAAGGTAAACAAAGAGCAGACAAATCATCTAAAATCATAAAAGGCCATTGGTGAAGTAAATTATGACATAGAGTAATTGGGGTTAATTAAACTGAATCAAATCCTTTTCAATCTTAGAAACCATTCAATCCAAATATTAATTTGAAGACATATCAAACGGTACAAGTCGATTTTTTCTAACTTAAGCCGCTATTGACTAAAACCTTTCGCACTATAATTCGAGTATCATTACATCATTTTCGCTATCCAATTACAGTTCAATTTCGTTACACTTAAAATAAAACGTCATTGTAATTAGTTGTTTCTCTTATACATTAAATCCATCCACCATCAGCAAGGTATGATGACAACGAACAATGCCATTTTAACATCTTACACACTTGCGTAAAATTAATAAATAAATGCATACTATTCTTTACAAAATTCACAACCTGGTTCTTAATTATATTATCTCATTATGTAACTGAAGCAAACCGACACAATTCCCAATCTTCTCATCAATATGGTGAGAGATTATTGCAATAGTATTTAAATACTTTGAAGATTTATAACCCTTATCATTATCATCATCAGCCGCTCATGATAGACGTCCACTGCTGTTCATAACCCATCATATGACCTTCCTTAAGTTGTCGATCCAGCTTGCGGGAAGCTTAACCTACACTGCGTCTGCCAGTACGTGGCCGCCACTCCAGAACCTTCGAGCTCCAAGAACCCTCAGTTGTGCGTTGTTAGTGTTATTATTATTATTATATAACCTCGTTTAAATCTTGCAGTTTTGTTCGTCTTAACTATGTCTTATTGCTTCTGGCAATCAAAGATGAAACAATTTATGGGCTCCAACTATAACTAAAAATCTTATCTACATTTTAACAACGCAAACTCATAATAGCATATTGAAATGACCTAATTCCAACCAAGTGGTGATGGCTTATCGTAGCTACTACGGTCAATTTAACTAGTGACGTTCTCCGCTATGATAATCGTAAGTTGACAATATTAAATCGGTTTATAGAGTGTTAAATTCAATTGCCGTACTCCAACGCAATTAGTCTTATCGAAGTTTACGTGTCGTAGTAACTTCGACATTGAACTTGTATCATATATTATAGAAGCAGTTACCTAAATAGGTTATTCTAAATGGTATGGATTAAAGAGACACACATACATACATATATATTTTCACGCCGTTAGTTTCCGTTGGGGTAGGCCGAGACTATCGATCGCCATTAAAAAGACATTGTTGTGAAAACCTACAAGTATAGTTTATAAAGGCTGGACCAAAAATTTACCACTGTATTTTGATCATCATATCTCTGAACATCATGTTACTAAAGCCAAAACTAAATGTAGAAATAATTATAAAATCACATTTAAAAACTTCTGGGAAAGTGTAGCCGTAAGAGAATGCCGGAGATAGCCAATCAAGTAAAAGTTGCGGAAAACATGATCTTCCGTCCTTGATATAAAACGAAACGTGATGTAAGAAGCTGTAAAAAATTGCTCTTGGCACTTGAAACATTTTAAAACAGGAACGATATGTTAAAACCGAAACCGATTATGTTTTAATAGCCTGATTTTTACTTTGGCTAATATTATACCCCCACTGAGCCAACCCTGGAAAAGGAGACTTGGCGATTGAAAGTCACGCTTGTCTAGTGCGAGTTGAAGGACGATAGATACCGAATTTCAAAGTCAAAATTATATCAGTTGATTTTTTGGATCGCCTTTACTCCTCCTGGAAAACTTACTGCAGTGAGGAATAGAAAATGTATAGCCAATGTATTAATGAATTTTGTATAACAGAAAATAATATTTTATGTAGTTTTCTTAACTAGAGGATATTACGGTTATTTTCATTTATCTACACCTAAATGACCCAATACTATAAATAATAAAAAAACAAGTATAATGAGAAAATGTAAGAGATCACACAATATAATAAATAGGTACTCATATCATTAATAAGCTAAACATTCATGTATAGTACAGGCATTAAGCATGGGAAGCTGGATAGAAATAACCGTCATATGGCAAAACAATTGTCCAAGAATGTAAACCTACCCACTTTAGTCATCAATCCATCGCCGTATATAGACAGTTTGGAAAGTGGCCGAGCAAGCTCGTTGCGGAAAATGTGCATGCTTGTATTGTGGACTTTAGCCGCCATGATTTTAACTCATTTGAATAAATAAATATTTTATGGTAATGATGTTTAATAGGCAATCATTATGCTTTCCTCTTTCTTGAAATAGGAAGTCACGTTACTACAAGTAACCGTTCAAAGTTATCGAAAGCCGTTTCAGGAAACTAGGTAATAATTACTTGTGTATACAATATTTATGTTAGTTCCTTTTTTGATAGTTTAAAAAAGTGGTCACTACTGGCATGTCTCAAGTAGACTGTATCGCCAAGACACAATGTTCAGTTAGGTGCATCACTATTTTTATATGCAACAAAATATCCATTCAGGAATGTTTATCTAAATTGAGTATGATATAATGTGACCTCTAAAATTCAGCTCATCATATATGATTATATTAACCGACTGAAGTCCAGTGCTCGCACATCTTCAGTAAACATTTGATAATCCTTGGCTTTCTCAAACTGGCCTCTGTTATCAGGTTATCGTGATTTTTAAAACCGAGTTCTTATCTAAGCATTGTTTCTTATAGGTATACAAAACATTTTGTAGTCAAGTGTTTAATCCATAAAAAAACGTAAAATAGCAGTGTAAATAAAGGATGCACAAATAAATTAAGTAAACACCTGGCTACTGAAAAATCAAACGTTTGTCCCCTCTTATGCAAACAAGTGCGGATCGATCCATATGGGCAAGATGGGCATGCCCACAATACTAATCGACCTTGGACCTCACACTTTTATGGTCTACTGATAGTATGATGATACTAGCACTATGACCATAAGATTTTTAGGTGCCTATGCCAACAAAAATTTTTGAGGTCAGGATACGCGATATCGCATGCAAAAAAAATATATGAAAAATTTTACTCCGTAGAAAAACTTTATTCATTTATTCAATGAAACTTCTAGCTCAATTTTCTTTATCATACAATAGAAACACGACAATATGGAAAGATAAAACTGAAGCAGCTGTCAATCCTCATTGATCATGATTATCGCGACAGGCACTCAACATGCACAGGTCTAAAATATATTATGAAACATATTTTTCTGAGAATTTGATAAAATCTCAATGAAATATAACATAAAAGTTTTAACTCAATGAAATTGATAAATTCATTCTATATGCTGTTACAGTGGCACAATATTATTTAACTTTTTTGTTTTGATATGTTATTTTAAGTTATTTATGTGCCCGATGATATAGCGAATAAACGTGTTTTCTTTCTTTCAATACTTATTCTAGAACTCAACAATCTAAACACATATGAATAATGAGTCAGAGACATCTCAAAGTTTTATAGAGCGATGAATTAGAGCGCAAAGCGGCAAAACATATAGCATATGATAGCATTAAATAATGCCATCCCAAAAAACTATTATCAGTAAAGATGGCCTTTATTAGTGGCCTACCCACACCTTAGGTCGTAACGTAACTAATGTTATTGCTTCCATGTTTGGGGCTATTTCTCAATAAAACAAACATACTTAAAAGCCTTATGTTTATCAGCAATGCTATCAACATTTTGCTTATGAATAATGATGAAATTTTTGGTGGCATAATTTTGCTAATTCGCTATTGTTAACAGTTACAGTTATGATATGTAACTTCTATGTTGTGTTATTGCACTATTGGTACCAAACAATAACAGATTTTTTGGTATTCTACATTTTAATATTTTTTGTGTCGTGTCTGGGGCTAAAGTCAAACTTTTCTTATTTAACATCGTCATCGTGCCATTTTTATCTTTCAAACAGCTTTTTGTGAAAACTTCAAATGTATGTGAGTTATTTATTGAAATAAATAATTAAAATAATCGTGTTTGATATTTAAACATTTTAGGAGCCTGTTTTATAGTAATTAATTCAGTTGACATTACCTAGTAATCTATACTTATAATAAATCTGTAGAGAGGTCAATTCTGTACATTAAATATATTTTCAAAATAACTATCAGGGGGTGATTAGTGATCGATACAGATGCCAAAAATGCAATCAGTAAAATTTTTGTCTGTCTGTCTGTCTGTCCGTCTGTCTGTCTGTCTGTCTGTCTGTCTGTCTGTCGGTTTGTATGTTCCATATGGAAACAAAAACTACTCGACGGATTTTAACGAAACTTGGTAAAATTATTCTTCACACTCCTGGGCAGGTTATAGTGTACTTTTCAGCAGAGTAGTGAAGGGGAATTTTCGGAAAACGGGGGAAGTTACTCCATTTTTTAAGCTTCCGTCGCGTGTGCAGCCTCAGTAGTTATAGTAACATAGAAATCATGTATAACGGAAATATTTTTCATAAAATTTTCTAAAAAATATCCTTCTGCAGCATATGTCTATCTTTTATGGTTGACTCATAATAACACGTGTAATTCCTGATAGCTTAGCAGTTCGGAGCATTCTGATTATATTTGTTTACTTTTACATTTATAGTTATCTCATTCATCTCTCATTTAAAAAAGTGTACATTATTACCTATTCTATAAAAAAAGAATCATAGAAATCAGTATAGAATAACCAAACTTATACATGAAATAAGCTATCGCGCCCTGTCGTCGCACGTGAATGCTATAAGGATATTTTTTTAGTAATGGTTGCGCGCGCAAAAGATAGACGGGAGTATACATATACTATGTATGCAAAGTTTGTAACTCTGATTGTTTGTTTGCATGGTTTTATTTTCGGAGATACTGAACCGTTCATTAAAGCGCTTTCACAATCAAGCTTCACTATTCAGGAATGCTATAAATTGTGCAAAAAATTTCACAAAGGTTGAGCAGTGATTGAAGAAACCTCAGATATTTTTAAAACTACGCTACCCGTGCGAAGCTGGGCCCGATCCACTAGTAATGTAATATATTGCATGATCCCTGAAACAGGAACACTTTATCTTTTAGCAACTGTTTCCTTTTTTTTTTTTTTTTTTTCTATATATTACTTTCCTAGTTCTGCTTATTTTGTATACTTTTTTAGTGTTAGGTTTTTCTTTAATAATTGTGTTTGTGTATAATTTTAATTTGGATATCTATGTAAATATCGAGAAAGGCCACCCGCAATACAGGTTTTACCTAGTGCAGGGGCCATTGGAAAAATCGCTATGTAACTCAAAATGCGCAATAAACAATTTTTTAATTTTTTTTATTTTTTTTTTAAACAACGACCTACTCAATATAGTGTTCATTTGAATAAACTTTTAGACACAAATTGCAATGTTAATTTACTTCAGTACCTTTATGACTATGAACATTAGCAATGCTTTTTCATACCAATACGATGAATGAATTTGCACGTGGGCCTTTGGCGTGAGTTGTAAATGAACACAAACAATGCGCTAACCATGTTTGAATGGAAATATTACAAAATATAACTATTAATGCGGTAGGCAACAGCAATAGTGCCTAGGTTAGGTCACACTTGTATGACTTCAACGCACAGTCTTAAGATTACTAACACAATGTATATGATAACCTAGTAAATAGCTACTAAAATGAGTACAAGAAACAAAATATCACAAACAAGCAATAAAATACAAAATTGCTCTATTTTACTACTAGTACTAGTGTAGTAAAAATGGTATAAAAACAGGATTGGCTCGTTTTCATATTTTCTTTATCGTGAAATTGTCTTTATCTATTCTTTGTTTTATAAATTTAATCCATGTTTGCTAGATTCTCATCATTCCCTAGGATACAGTAGGTATTGTAGTAACAGGGGCGGGCGTTATTTCACATAGTAGCTAAGGCTTGAGGCGAATTTGTAATTGCGCAAGGGAGCCGGTGCCTAGGGTCTTTAGCTCGAGGGTGATCGCATAAAACGTTAAAAGGGTGTCTCTCTAAAGTGCCACTTTCTCTAATAAAATATACTGGATGAAGCTTGAATTTGCCAGAAATAAGCAGTCAGTTTTCTAGAAAACGGTAGATTAAAATATAAATTCATCGTCGCAGACAATTAAACAAAATTATCTCGGAAGACATAACAATTACTCTCATCCATCTCTGCAAAACTTCAACATCCGCAATAGATATAAATCAGGTGTAAGATTCCCACCGCGGAGGTTGTTCTTGCTCTCAAATCTCAAATTGAGAATGTATGCTGTAATCTCAAAATACTTGTTCGAGTTTATTACACCTTCGTGCTACATCTGCATGTAAAAGAACATAATTACTTCACAGAATTGTGCACATTGTTTACTCGGTATTTTATAAGTCTAATTGGATCTAAATGGAGATATTCTGCATATGAAAACGATAACTTGAACGTTTGGAAATGTTGTTCTTGCTGGATTTTCACATTAGCATTACTTTGTTTCTAAATGCATACCGATTTGAATAGACACGATAACTTAAAGCATATGTTATATGTTTCAATAGTATAGTATTTGTCGAAGCATCTTTATGTGTTAATGATTGTAAAATTTTACGCTTTATGTATTCTGAAATGAAAAACAAATTATATTTATTCCTGCATTGGCATTTTACGCACTCATTGTTTTTAATATTTTGGTTTTTTAGATACTTATTGAATGTATGTTTTATTAGTATATCCAATGAAGAGATTGAAAAATTCAACTTTAACAACATAGTTTTTAAACAAAAATGATCAAATCCAAGGTATGGTCAGTTTTGCAGAAGAGTCATCAAAAGATTTCGAGAATTTTAATCTGATTGTAAGATCAAGAGTATAACTTGTATTCGGAAAAGTGATACATGTGAGTATCCACGGTCACAAATCTGAAAAAGGGGTAGCCAGAGCCTCAGAGCCAGAAACGCCTCGGCCACAGTTGAAAGTTGATAGGGCAGAATATGGTAGAAATGATGTATTGCTCAGTCATTGGTATCCAACCGCATCGCCCAAAACCCACTTAAAAAAGCCCTTAGTCGCCTCTTACGACGGCCGTGGGTAGAAAGGGGTAGTGACATCCTAAGCCGTCACTACACGGCATCTAAAAAGTGATCTAAAACCTTTTAGTATTTGCTTTGATAAAACACAAGTTGAATGGAAAATTCAAGGAAGTATTCAGCATTGTAGCACCAAACGTGTTGTACAACAAACAACTTGACAACTACTCATTAACAATTACAACCGAACTGGTGAAAGTATCGCCGGACACACGACGCACTTCCATACTGTACATTCATTGAATGAATGCTCTTGTTCTTATTTACTATCTAGAATGTAAGTATTATCTATACCATCATACTATCACCTCGGATAATTTGATTTAATGGATTTATTTATTAGATAATATAACGCTTCAGATTCACACGATAAGCGTTGTTTTTCAAATATCTTAAGATGTCTTTATCACTGCTCAATCCTTACGGAAATCGTGATGACAATATAGCCTGTTTCTTCTTAACTTCTACAACAAACAAATCTTTTCTCTTTATAATAAATATATTAATTATGTTTGTAATTCAACTTAAATATGTACTTTATTCCAAACCGTTAAGACTTTCTCCGTTCCATACGAAATTTTCCGATTTGATCCGAGTGTTCATGAGGCATGAGGTCATGGTGCTGTTTTAAGTTTTATATTTAACTCGAAACCGACATTTGTGTATCGCATACGTCATCAACTGAATCTTTTAAAAGCAAACAATGCTCTTGAGTTGCTTTTTTCCAAGAAAGAAGACTGTTGGCTCGGGTTCAACCAATTTATCAAAACGAGTCACTGTTCTAATAAAAACTAGTAAACATGATCTTGACATACTACTTATTTTTCAATCATGACTCCAGTTCTCAAACAAATTAATACTTATTTTCAGTTACAACTACGAAGGTCGTCTGAGCTAAAAGTTCTCTAAAAATTATCTCTATGTAACTAACTTAATCTGTAACTAAGCGTAAAAATCTAACCATTTGTTGTGCTCCATTTTGAACGTACTGGGAACGAATATTCAATTAAAAATTAAACTTATCGTAAATGAAACTAGGTATATATTTTTACAATCACAATACGAGTATGTCCATTTACAGATGTCAGCTAAGAATTTTAACTAATTGATAGTTTTTCAACAACAACTACGATTGAACGATAAACTGCAAAATAACTATCCCATGCAATAATATGGAGTATTTCTTTGTCTAATTACCGCTTATTTTACGCTCAGTGAATAGAACCATAAATGATAATTGTTCCATTCATGAAATTGCACATAGTACAGAATATGATTGGATTGCAATCAGATTTTAACGCCCGGTGTAAAATTAAACATTCTTTAATTCATTTGTAAATTGATGAGAACATAAATCATATTTACAAAACGAAATTACGTAATCAAAAAGATGTTCACATGGAGTTTGCATAAACACATTCTTCCCTTGGGAAAACAATCTTTATAAACTACTGTCTGCAATAATAAGGTGTTGAAATAAAATATTGAGATTCAGATTCATTTCTATCTACGTAGGCTATATGATGTTATGCATTTGATAACACAAATTAAATTTTTATTTTAAAATATTACAGATCTAGTATGATCTGCACATTTTTTGTCTGGGGTGTGAATTGAAACTTCACATGTGTCCGACATAGACCAACAGAATTTATCGATTGATCTTTATTTCGAAGAGAAGACAGTGATTATCACACGCTTTGTGGAGATTCATATATATTGATACAAACATGGTCACTGTGACTTCTTGGACTACCTTAACTAAGCTGTTCGCGAACCTAAACCTAAACGTACTTTTGCACGATAACGTGGTGATCGATAGGCTCTGCCTACCCTGATGGGAATAAAGGGCGCGAGTGTAAGAAAGCTGCCTTGCGAGAGTGGTAGTTACAGTACAGTAGCACTTTTCACGATCCTGATAAAACTGGCGTGCTTCCCTCATATTTATCATACATACTCTTTTATTCTCCTCAGTTTAGACTCCCGCCTTTATAAGAACGTAAGATGAAGCAATTACTCGTGCAAGCAAAATAATATCGAAAAGCCTTACTTTTAACTATTATTATTATATTTCCTTAAATTTCCATAATATAGTTTTCAATAGCAATCAAACCTACTGTTTTGAACACTATTTGCACTAAACGCAAAAGTATAATATTAAATGTTATTCATCTAATTCTAATGTTTATCAGTTTCTAAGCGGCTTCTTACACAATTATAACTATTAGCGAATTAGTTACAGATCCAGTTGAACGCATTTCGGCGAACGCTGGAAACAAGCTTCTTTTTTAATCAAAATAATTTATATTGTGCCTTAAAATTAAATTAAACTACCAAGATTTTTGATTAACATTTGATCGTTTAATAAATATCACGAATGTTAAGTTTATAATATCTTATAGTAATTATTCTTCAGTCTTGGTTTTTATTGGAGTCAAATCCTAGATCTTTCTATGGAAGTACGTTATTTTTGTAAGCAATTTTTGTTGTATATTGTAAACTAAACAAGATTTTAAATTAATAAGTCATATTGAATGTTAAGTTAACAAAATTATTAAGCGATAAAGAGAATCGCTGTTCAACACATATAAAACTTCTATTAATGCGTCCATGCCTATAGAAGTGAATTCTTTTTTTTCCTCATGAAAAGCCGGCTATTTAGTATTGGTTTAAAATGGCACTAACCTACTCCTTCCCTGGGTGTAGTACTCAGTGACTAAGGGTAATGGAGCTAAATTATTGCTAGCCGACGAGGCTGGAGCCCTATCCTTTATTTTACAAACTCTACCCCATTGCATTTCCAAAAGAAACCGAGGTATTTCCAACTCTAAAACTCTAGCTATCCCTTTTATGATTCGCCGTGATTACAGGTCTCTCAATTTATTATTTGTCTTTCTCTTCTCATATTTAAAACTCTTCTTTGCAGGTCCAACTACTTCAACAGCAGGTGACGTCACTGGCCGACACACAGAGCTCGGCGGACGAGAGGTACGCGCGGGCGAAGGCTGACAATGCGGTGCTGCAAGCCAGGGTGCATATGCTTGATGAGCAGATCCGAGAGGTAAGGAAATTATACTTTTGATATTATGAATATACTGATTCCAAAGGAGAACTAAGTCGTCAACATTCAAATCTATGAGTAGCGAAGTAATAATCTTCTTTTGCTACATTCTAAAATGTATTGCACACATGAAAAGCATAAAAAAGAAGTTGAATTAACTCCAAACATACAGCAATGCATATACTCACGCCTTAAGTTTCTATTGGGGTAGGCAGAGACTATCTTCCTCTTTGGTCTTCCTCGTAATGATTTAACTTTAGTAGTAAAAAATTGATAAAAACTGGAAACTGGCTTCAAAAATACAGGTCTACCTAGATTACAAGCGAAGGACATGAACACTAAATTTAATTCTGAAAATTTCTATTCCTCAGATCGAATGCCGCTGCGAAGAGCGCATAGCAGAAGAACAACGGCGTTGTCGCGAGGCGATTTCGCGAGTGGAGCGCGATAGAGACGCGCAGGTGGCAGCACTGGCAGAGAGACTAAGTTATGCGGAAACTGAGGCTTCCGATCTTAAACAGGAGGTAATATTTTGATGGTGTCATTATTTGAGAAAGAGTTCGGAAATCGTTTATTTTTATTAACCGGTTAAGGTCAGGAGATATTTTGCTGCACGGAGATTTAGGCCTTGGATTTTAAACAGGTGGTAATTGCTGGTGTGGTTGGTTGAGATTTTAAAAAGTAGGGTTTTGAAGTTGTTTTAAAAGCGCATAGCAAAATAACAGCGGCGTTGTCGCGAGGCGATCACGCAAGTGTAGCACGACAGAGACTGTACTTTTCTTTTAACAAATAAATCACTGTAATATTATACCTTTATATGAAAGCGCTACGTATAACTTCCCATATCCTAATACAATAACTGCAATGTATAAAATGAAACCACTGAGATTCCGGAAAAGACTCACTTTATTTTAGATTAATTAGTTTTTATAATTACAATGGTTGGTTACTTATCGGGTCATGGTGGGGATAATCAGGTTAGGTATTCTATTACAATATTTACAAATATGGTTTAGTATAACAACAATTTATGGTGTTAACTCAGATTACAATAACAATTATTCCAAATAAGGTTATATTTACAGATCTGTAACAAGATCCTTTAATTTGATATGACTATGGGTGGTCTTTATTCTGTTTACATGTACTTGTTTATGTACCTACGTCACAATAACAATTCTTCTCAGGTGGGTCGCCTACGCGGCGTAGCAGAAACACTCCGAGCAAACACAGACATATCAGTGCGAGCGCACAGAGAAGCGCAAGAGCAAGTAGCAGAACTGATAGCTCAGCTAAACAGCGCTAAAGAAAACGAGAGGAAAGAGAAGGAAACCGCTGCAACCGCTAACGAGCTGCTGAATGCTGCTAAGTTGGAGTTGGTGAAGATGAAGGAGGTGCCGCCGCCGCCGCCGGATCCTAGACTTGATGAGCTGAGGAAAGAACTTAGCTTGTTGAGGACGCAGAATAAAAGTAAGTTATTGAAAGTTGAATTAGTAGGTGAATGTTATTTGAAAAAGTTTGTAGACTTACTTAGAACCGAGCGATGCTACGTTTATATATTATTACGCGGTAGGAACCGACGATCGATCGACGCTTTGTATGATCCTGTCCAACCTATCGAGCTTCTCCCATTTTCAAATACATGCCCCTTTACTTTTCATACTTTGGATGCCCGCCTTTTCGATTCTGACTCCGAATAATTATTTATTCTGCTTAAAGGTAACTGCCAAAACCTTTATTTTACTCCGCAACGCCATGTGGTTTTGACCACGTCGTGATTCAAAAATGAATGACCAAATAGATCACTCCATCTCTTTCAAACTCAGTACATCTCTTGTCCTACCTCGTTTTCATAATCTTTTATGCACTTATTTACGATGGTAGATAACATTGTTACGAATGGGTGAATAAAATGAGTTTATATAATACTATTTTGTTCAAACGATACCAATAACACCATAATAATTAAATTTTCAGCATTAAGTGAAGCCCAAGAGGAATTGCAGGCCCAAATTCTGACCCGAGGGGTAGAAGAAGGGCGCAGTTTGCTAGACGGCGTTAGCGGCCCTTTGGTCGCTACCAACTCTCTGGCGCACGAACTTTCGCAAATGAGTGATGACCAGGTAACTACGGCTTATTTATATTTGGTGGAAATATAGATATTTCAATTATGTTATTTTGTATCGACAGCTGTTGACTCTCCTCAAAATAAATAAAACTTGTTTGAGCTTTATTAAATACCAAGATTACCCATAACATACAAACACACAAACATACAAATATTCTCTCTTTATATTAGTATGGATGAAAACGTATATACAACGGTTTTTTAGACAAGGATTATAAAACTATTCGATAAATCGAATTTAAATTTTCAGCAGCAACTTTACAAATATAAACAACCATGTCTTCGTTTATAATAACATTGAATGCTGACTATTAATTTGAATTCAGTGAATAGAGGTAGCGAGGAGGGGTTTCCTTAAAAACGGTTCAATAATTCTGAATTTTAGATTTGTTGCGTAGGATGGTTAGTTAGTGAGTGGTTTAAATCCATTATAAACAATTTTGCAACATTAAATTAAGATCCACGACAACTTTCATAAATACTGGACCGTTTGTAAAAAACTCCTCTATTCACTGAAATATCAACTTTTTGCTTCTAGTAATTATTTTTAAAAGTACACTTATTTTTTTATTCAGTAGCGTTTTCACGCTTTCAAAATATATTTTATTATGCTTTTAAATGCTTAGCAACTTCATGTCCCATTGGCGCACCAATCATAGCTTTTTGAATAACTTATAAATCATTTGAATAACACTGCATTTAAAATTAAAAGCATTTCCATTCTTTTGCTTGGTTTTATTTAATGCATTTTTTTGATAATTTTGCGCATTTTTCCAGCTGGATGGTTCAGAGTCAGTTCACAGCATAGAGTTAGAAAAGGTACGAGAATTATAATTTTGCATGGCAACTCTAACATTGGTCTATCCATACTAAAATTATCTCCTATGCTCTGTATATGATATCTGTATTGATAAGTATATGTTACTATGAGTACACTACATTATGTACCTTTTCAAACTTTATGGGTTTCTCTGTACTAACTTTACTGTTGTTTTGTCCTGCTTCTACTAAAGCCACTAACTATTAACTTTATTTAAGTTTAACTTAATTTAACGATTGAATGGCCTAGCCAAATGCCCTCCAAATAAAATTTTGATACAATTAAATAATAGAATTTCAAATACTGACATTATTTAAAAAAAAAAACAGATTATTAAGCGATATTACAGTTGATAGCGAAAAAAATCCTTTAAAAAATATTATACCTCATTATTGATTTGTAAAACTTCACACTCATAAAAAATTAGCTTTAGATATTATCTGCTCAATTTGTAGATACTCTTACTTATTCCACATAGAAGCGGCTTGATCTACTAAAGTTTTAAAGATTCTTATTATGTTTTCGTTGCATGTGGATTGTTATTCCTTGTGAAGAATTGATATATTTTTCGGGTTGGTTTCATTGGTCTATCCAGATCAATTACTTTTCTATGTTAGCGTTGAACGAATTTACTGTAAAATCTAATAGAAATAATATAGTTTTGTTATCTTCTCTACTATACCTAATATCAATTTCACCTAATTAATAATGATATAGTCTCTCCCGCCTGTTTATTTCATTATATCTCTTTCTCTCTTTAAGACGCCGTAAAAGGAAGAACTTTTCGTTTCTTCTTCCACTTTTAGAATTTATGTAAAAGTCTCAATCTTGTATCGTAACTTCCTTCAAACAGTAACATAAAAAACTAACCTCTAATTACCTATTTCCAGTTACAAAAAGCGCTGAAAGAACAGCAAGACGTGAACGTACAACTAAGAAACTACATCGATGGAATCCTGTTAGCGATAGTTGAGAACTACCCGCAATTATTGGAAGTGAAATATCAGAAACCACTGCCGGAAACACAGTCATAACACCAAACTGCACTTTTTATCACGCACTATTAACTGCTTGGGGAATATAGACTGGTAACAGTATACATAACAAATTCCTTATTTAAAAAAAAACTTTGGATTTATTGCTGTTACATATTTTTGATATTAATAATAATAATATATTTTTTAATAAGATTGCTGTGTAGTTTCGGCTTAGAATAACACTACCCCATTTCTACCCGTGGGTGATCGTAAGAGGCGACTAAGGATATAGGGGCCTTTTTAAGTGATTCTTGGGCGATGTGGTTTGAGACCCGTCACCAAAAACATTTATTATTACCATCTTTTCCCCAATCAACTTCCAAAAGTGGCTGAGGAATTTCTCATTCCAAAGCTCTGGCTACCCCGTTAAGGGATTTATAGCCGTGAGTATATGTATGTATGTATGTACATTTTCGAAATAATCTTGTATGTATAGTATTGCATATTTTATAAAAGCAATCCATGAAAGCTATTTCATACGACCATCAATATATGAACCGTATTTATTGATGTTAGAGCGCATCCTTAAGTTATATTTTATTATTACTACATCTATGGGAATAAGGCATTAGAGGCAGGATAATCCGCCTTCGCCTTTTCTATATTTATAAAAATACATCAAATGCTTTCGATTATTTGTTAATCCAGGTTAACATTATCGATGTAAAAAATTAACTTAAATTTGTTGATGCCATTACTTTGTACTGCTATACGTATCTGTCTATATTTTGTTTCCAGTCTATATTATCTTAGCAGTTCCGAGAATACTTATATTTGTAAAACTAGATATTTATAAACTTTGCTAAAATCTTAGAATTAAATGTAAGGTTAACATTGCTGTGATAGATGATGAGAAACAAAATGGTGTTTAACTATTGATTGTATGAGATATTTTCTATCTTTTATATATTAACATATTACTTTCTAAAGTCGGTTATGAGATTGATGACACAGATCAAGTTGATTCACGTACAAGTCACGCATTTTTCTTAAAGTTCCTTTTAATATACGTTTCTATCAATTTGACAAAGACCATTCAGTGGTCCCTTGTATGACGAAAAGTGTCTTGAAACTTTTGCCTAATAATTTTTCACCCTTTAACCGGATTTAGTCAGTAATATGTAAATTTTAGTGTGATAAAGATAAAATACAAAAAGTAGTCAATAGAAAACTTAAAAACATCACATTAAACAAATTGCAGTTTATTCGGTTATTGTAAATAATTATATTATCCCGTTAGATATAGCGATAGTTGTAGAAATAGCAGATGATTTATTAATAAAATGTATAATTTTTAACACTAGATCTGTTCAAATTATTATACTGTAGAGGCCAAGCCGTCCATAAAATAGTATCGCAGTTTGCAATTACTTAGATGAGTACTAATTAATAATAATGTAAGATATTTTCACAAAGACTGACGCAACTTAAATAAGATGCGTATGATTAACGAAAATACAAGTTCAAATAAACTTGAACCGTTTTCCTACTTAGTACGAAATGAAACTGCAATAAAATGAATTTTATGTCCGTTTACTTAGAGATATTTTTACAATGAATTACAGCTACTTAATATAAGAAATAAAATTAAAAATGTATTATTATTCATGTGAAAGAATGTATTTTGTGTAATAGTCATGAGAGTAAACTAATATTTTCTAGTAAGTCTTTTATTTCTCATTTTCATGGTTCGGTTCGTCTCTTGCATTGTCTTTGTCTACTCCAGTTTTGGCGTGGTCCAAGTTACTTATAACTTGTTGGACATCTAAGCGAAGCATCATTAACTTGGGGTCCATATAATCCTGGAAAACGAGCATTTATTGTATACACTATATAATTTCAGTATGTAGTAAAAACATGGTCATATATAATAGGACATTGGGCAGAAGAGAGTGAAGGAGAATAATTAATGCTGGTATGGTTTTCTATAGCTAAAAGTCGTATATGTCAATTAATATTTTGAAGGTTCCGATTTTCTGAAAGTTTTGCAATATGATGTGCAATGCTGTTTTGAAAATGACAGCTTTCGCAGTTAAGATTAGGAAATCGGCGTATTTTTTGTTCACGTTCGTAGGTCGTCAAAGCTAATAAAAATGTAGATGTTAAGATTTTATAAGATAAAATGGTGTACACCTACATCATTACTTATATAATCAACAAAAGGATTTCTTTCTTTTTTAAAATTAGGGGAATATTTGTAAATCTACGAATTACTAAGACTTTACCTTCAAGTGGCGACTTGTCTCATAATGTTGAGAGCCAAACTGTTCAGAATAAGATATTTTATGTTCTTCTTCACCCAAAGCATTATTATTAGCACTAGTTGCATATTTTAACCCCAAATTCCTTCCCAAAAGCTGTGCCATTTCTGCTTCGATCGCATTAAAAGCTGTACTTGCCGAGCGATTATAGTCTTTAGAGACAGGCATTACGAATGAATCTGGGTAATTATTTGTTGGTTCATAATTTGGCAAATTGTTGAAATGTTGCGAAGATTTGCAAAGAGAGCATTGTTGTCTACTTTCAAATTCTTTCCTTTCATTATGCAAACTTAATCGCTCTCTAGAAAGGGCCACTTTTTCTTTTGCAATCTGTTTTTCTCTTGTATTCAGTGAAACAACATGTTCCTGAATCCTGCGAATTCTCTCCTCATATTTCCGTTGAATCAGTTCAGCTTCTGAAAATTTGGTTTCGGCCTGTGTTTGTTGGTCGACTGCTGATTTCGCTAAAAGATCTAGATCACGACTTCTGAAAATACACAATACAATATCAAATTAAGTTCTGTCCATGGGTGCTGTTACAGGCGACCTAGGGTTTTATGGCTTTTTAAGATTATCTTATCTTAATTTTGAAGTTTTAGTTTACAGTAGATTACACATTCCAACTTTATTTATTTTAAATATATATTAATTAACAAACTTACTTCGCCGCAATTTTTTGCTCTTCCAAATGCATTCGTTGTTTTTCTATGCTGATTTTAGACTTTTCTTCATTCACTTCGTCTAATTGACACTGTAACTCAGTTTTCATTTTCTAAAACAGAATAAAAACAAAAAACAAATAAAAAAATATAAATCCACTATAAACGTAGTATTCAGTGCAACTTCTTTGTTGCAAAATGTTTGCGCTGCTGTTTAGGGTTAGCTGCTTAGAATGAAAATAAAACCATTTTTCCCATGAGTGTCATAAGAGGTGATTAAGTGTATTGGACATTTTGATGGTTTTTATCGATGTGGCTGGAGACCAATAACTAACTCTACTTTATTCATAATTTTACCCCACACATATTCCAAAAGTGGTTCAGGAATATCGAATTCTGAAGTTCTGGCTAACCCTTTTTGGGATTTATAGCCGTGAGTATGTGTTTAAATGCAATCTCTTGAAATAAATTCCCTTTAAAAAATATAAGCTACAGCTATGTTATCATCAAAGCTGGTAGAAGGAATCGGAAAAAGTAGTATAGAAATTATTGCTTAGTTAACGGGATGAGAAGATTATTTTGTCACAAGCATCAGATTATATGATCATTGATTATGACAAATATAGTCAGTAAGAAAGCAAACAACCTAAAAACTTCATAATTAATTTTGGAGATTTAGTTGACGACAAACAATCATTTATATTCTTTATAAAAAGTACTCAGGCCCCTCAGCGGGGATCAAACCTGGGATACCACTTACTAAAATGACACAAACAACTTACTTCCAAGTCTTGCTTCAGATTCTGAACCGCGATTTTGTCTTTAGCAATCAATGTACTCTCCTTCAGTACTTTCGCTTTCTCGTCTTCGATCCTTGAAATCTTTTCTTTGTACTCTTTTTCGATTTCATCTCGGGTCATCTGCATGCACAAAATTATATTTTCATATTACAGTAGACAGACGATAATTATTCAATATCACCAAAAATATCACATGCTGTGTAGTGTCGGCTTAGAATAGGACTACCCTATTTCAGCCGGTGGGTGTACGTAAGAGGCGACTAACGATACTGGGGCTTTTAAGGAATTTTTGGGCGATGTGGTTGGGGACCCGTCACCAACAACCTTTATTTTACCATCTTTTTCCCACGCAACATCCAAAAGGGGCTGCGGAATTTTTGATTTCTTAGCTCTGGCTACCGTTACTAGGGATTTATAGCCGTGAGTATATGTATGTATCAAAACTGTAAGTATTTACATAGTCGTCAAAGTTTTAAGATATTGCCAATAATTACTCTGCTCTAGTTTAAACCTGTGTTGCTAGGGACATTTTAATTTTATCAAAGCAAAATTTTACAACAAAAAACATTTAGAATATTTATTTTACGAATACCCTGCCGAACAATAATTACCTAAGGATCATAGATATGTTTCCTATCCGTATACGACCCTAATAAATAAATGATACGTATGATTTTAGAAATGTTCCAGATTTAAGAGGCTAGCTAACTAGCTAGACAGACTAGTAAAGATTTCATCTTGGTCTTGTTCATATATTAATGTAGCTCTAAGTTACGCATAAATAAAGAACTCCCATTTCCATAGTACAAGGCGTGTGAGAGCGTTTCACATCTTTTGTGACAAAAGATATTGTAAATAAATAAGGCAGTTTATTTTACAAACGATGACTTGATGTTTCTGACACGCCTCATCCTTCAGGAATTTATATCAATCCTGTAGTGTTACCTTGATTTCTTCATCTTGCTTTTTAAGTAAAGTTTTAGCGAATTCAGTTTGTTTGTTAAAAGTCGCCTTTTCAAATTCGAATTCCATCTTCTTTTGTTTGAAAGCTGCTGATTCTTCTTCCATCAACTGAAACAATAAGTTTAAATAAGTGAGCGCTGTAATTTTTTTGGAATACTTACAACAAGCCTAAAAAAGTCCATTTCGAGATATAGGTCTCCCTTATTATAGAGAGGATGGATGACAGTAAGTTGGTGAAAGAGATCTATAGAGCCAATGTGGAAGGTAATGTTAGTAGAAGACGACCACGGAGGACACACCTGGACCAAATAGAGTGTGTGCTCAAAAAGGCCGGCGTCTGAAGTATGAAGAATAAAATAGCATGCATGAAAATATTGATGTAAACAAAGCTAGAGAAGTTTTCCAGGATCGTGCAAAGAGAAATAAAGGCGTGAGTATATGTATGTATATATTATAGTTAGAGGAAAATATATTTAAAACTCACAGAAGTCATTTGTTTCAGCCTATTTTCGAGAAGTCTTATCATGTCACGGTTTTCTGCTTTTTCAGCTTCAAAACTCTCCCTTTCGCGTTTCAAATGTTGGATCATTTCTGTTGAAAACAAATTGGTTAATTTAATTTACAAAATATATTTCAAGAAAAGATAGATGAAAGTAAATGATTGAGCGAGATATAAAAGGCCAATGTGGACGGTAAGGTCCTTAGAGGACAAGCACGGAGGGCAAATTGAGATCAAATAGGAAATGTGCCTAACATAACATGCGTCTGCAGTGAATAATAAACCGGCATATATTATGTATATGTTAATAACGAAGATAAATGAAGCTCGAGGGGTTTGTCAGGATCGTGCGAAGTGGCGATCAATAGTCTCTGCCTACCCCAATGGGAACTAATGGCGTGAGTATATGTATGTATGTATGTATGTAGAATATTTATTTATTTATTTGAGAAACAAACGGTACACAATATTTCAAATAAGAGAAAAATACAGAGAAGTTCTTGACCTATAAAGTTTCAACCAATTGTTATACAGACGATACAGAAAAACGCAAATTAAAATAACTTTTGAGAACAAAACAATTATACATCGCTTGTAATATGGATAATTTATACAGATGAAATTAAGTAAGTTAAATGAATTATATTGTCATTCCCACCAGACCAAGCAAACACTATAAGATTACAAAATATGTATAGGTATTTTAGAAAATAATGTTAACAATATTTTATGATAATATACGTCTCAGTACCTGTAATCTGAGTTTCTCTAGTTGCCATACTATTTTCATTATCACGCTGAGTTTTAGTTGTAATCGCATCCACCTTTTCCAGCATTTCTTGGCAATGCGCTTTGCTCTCTCTCACTTGAGCAACTAGTTCAGTTAAATTCGAAGAAAACTCCGTAGAATCTTTTATCAGGTTTTGTTCATGTTTAACAGCATTTCTGGAAACGATTTCATTTAATATTTATTAATATTTTTGAACTCGCAATTTCTGTTAATGTTTGGGCCATTTTATTATAGTGCTTAATTTCCAAAAAAAGATTAGAAGATACTTGTAATCCTGACTCCTAGTAGTCTTTAATTTAACCATGAAGTAGAAGTATGAGGCATTGATTCCTCCAGAGATGCGCGAATTTAATATTGTTTTATTAAAGAAGTAATAGAATCGCTTTACTTTCCTAGCCTTACTTAGCATCTCTATCACGCAGGTAAATAAAACAACTATCACCCTCGCTCGTCTCTGGTGGAGTCTCACTCACACCCGAAGAATAGGCTATTTGACTAAGTTTTGAAAACTATCTTACGGTGTTATTTCGTTTATAAGGAGCCCTAAAAAATATTTTTCAGTCTTCATTTTAGCTATTTATTTAAAAAATCGAAAAAGAAAATGCAATATTTAAATGTGCCGCGAAAACGCGACTTTAAGTAATATGGCGGCTGTAGCACAAATGACGTCAATTCCGCATTAAACACCAATGAGCGAAGCGATACACAGTCTGTTTATGAGCAATCTACGTCATTATAGAAATAGCCAATCACGGTCGTTTTTAGTCACGTGACAGTTGCATCAAAAATACTTATTTTAGAAGACGGATTTTAGTGAAATAATGCAATATTTTTATCTCGCATTATTACATATTGCTCCAAAAAAGAAATATTAAGACTAATGAAATAAAAGAAATGTATATTTTTATTACAGTCAAATAGCCTATTACTAAACCTATTAAGAGATTGTCGGATACACTAAATGACTTAAACTCGTGACTTAGAGTGGTATTACAGAATTTTATTTTTACTGGACAATTCATCTTGCTTGCTCACCTGATATTTTCTACAAGTGATGCATGGTGCTCTTGTAATATCTTTATGTTCTCATAATGTTGCTGCAACAAGAGTTGATTCTCCGTCTTCTGTCGCTCCGAAAACGTAGTCCAATTCTCCTCAGTTATTTTTTTATACATTTGATGCTGCTCCTCTAACCAAGATATTTTCTCCGAATAAAACTTTACCAATTTATCGCTTTCATCTTTCATTCTGTCCTCTGATTGGATTAATGCAACTTCCAAGAATCCTAATTGACGTCTGTGAATTGAAGTAGTTGTTATTAAATTAGGAATAATCGATCAGTTAGTTAAACAAAAATATGAAAAGGGGGAATTAGTTTTTAGAAGCAAGTTCAGAGTTTGTGTTGTAACTAACTCGCAGGTTAAAAATGCCATTAGCTATTGTTGTGATAACTTAAATTGACCCACGTAAGCTCACAGTCAACCTTAAGCACAAAGACAGCAGCAAGTATTTCGTTATTATATATATATTACATCCACTGCTAAATATAAGCCCTTCCCAAAGATCGAACTCTCCCAAATCTTGACAACGACTGGTCCCGTGCTGCCCACATCCATCGGCATTCCTGCTGCGTTTCGTGATATTCAGAACTACCTCCGCCATTTTTTGAAGGATTACCGGTGCCATATTTTAGTTATATTCGAGTCCCGGGCTTATAACAAATCGGTTGGTTAAGTTAATATCTCTCTTGCCCACATCAACCTTAAATACCTCACAATTATGCGTAACAAAAAACACTAATTAAATTCTAAGTAAGTTAAAACTGATTGAAATAAGATAACATCACCTGTAAGAGGATTCCATTACATCAATTTCTTTATCATGGTTTTCCTGCAGCGACTGCACAAGTTGCAAAAGCTGCTTCTTTTCTTTGGAGTATGGACTTTCGTATCTCTCAGTCCGAATTTCTCCGTCATAATCAGTGTCTATTTTGTCAGTAGTCGGAGGACCCAGAAGAGCCTGAAATACATACAACTTAGTTAAACTTGATGGCTCAGTTGAAACACCACTGCTTCTCAGGCAGGAGACGTGAGTTTAAATCCTGAGTCAGGCTTACACCCTTAAGTCTTAAGTGGATAATTTATCAAGGTTGTTAACGGCGAGGGAAAACATTTTAAGTAAACCTACATTTGGCAGGTGAAAAGCTTGTTGGTCTGAAGGTTGCGGATGCGAAACCTTCTAAATAAATGTATTCATTACGTGATTAATATTAATGTGTGTTTCTTAGTTTTTTTGGATGTTATTTATATCTGTATTATATTAAATATAAAGTCAAGTTATTGTAGCTCATAAATAAAAACATGTGAATCACTAATTGCAAAAAAGACACGTAGTGTGCCCTTTCTAACTGACGAAATACGGATGTGTTTGCAATCCGCGGTTCATATCTCAAATCCGAAATGAAAACCTTTATTCTCTGCGAAATCCGATCCTGGTGGGCTGCAATCACCGCCTGCATCTGTTGTCTATTTTCTGCTTGCCGTTGCAGCATGGCTTCTACTTGGGATTGGTGTGTTCGGGCTGCTTCGCGTTGTAGGCGAGAAGACTCTTCTTGCCGCACTGAGAAATTATATTAGATTAATCACACATTTATGTATGTATATTACATACTCACGGCTATAAAACCCACAAAGGGATAGCCAAAGTTTCGGAAGTCGAAGTTTCTTAGCCAGTTTTGGAAGTTGAATGGGTAAAAAATGGTCAAATAAAGGATAGTTGGTGTTGATACATCAACCAACGATCACTTAAAACTCTCATTAGCATCTTACACATCTCGTTGTTAACAGCCATCTCTTTCACACGTCAAGTAGGTAATAAAATAAGTCTACCTCATCTTAAAATAGACGGTATAATAACGAGCCTGCAAGGAATTCTCAAACTCAAACGTTTCCCGAGGGGTTGGTAGAGGTACTAATACTTCTGAACATCACGTGACATTGTCACCTGGTGTTCAGAGTACCCACGATTTGCTTGAACAGTGTACTCACGTGATAGGGGGCAGGCCTATCGCCGTTTTGTAAGAATACGCTGTCACATGACTGCGACAACTCGGCCATTAGGGATTCCTCACGATGTTTTCCCTCACCGTTAACAACTTTGATAAATTAACCACACATATGTGTTTAGAAAACATAAATTGGTGAATCCCGACCCGGGATTCGAACCCTATCGTCTGCACGATAAGCGGTGTTCTACGCACTGAGCTACGGCGGTTGCAAATGCTTCAGATATCAAAATGCCATGTGACATTTAGAATACTTTGTTCCCTTACCACCCCTTCGTTATACCGGCAGCGAAAGTACTTTAAATTAGGTCTAAAAAGTAAAAAGAGTCTTACTTTGCATAGCTGCTAACTTTTCTTCCTGCGCTTTTAGTTGAAGAGCAACCATGAGCTGAGATTCTTGGTTTTGTAAATAAAATGACTCTGCCGTTATATCATTATCATTTGACGTCAAGCTTGGCATTGTGGGTGGTCGAATGAAATCGTCTAGTGGAATTTGTTCATGCATTTTGATATTTGGTGCAGATTCTTCACTTTTCTTTTCTTCTTTTTTAGGTTGTGACTCGGGTTTTTTGTCCTCTTTTTGTTGTTTCTTTTTATTGCCTGCAGATAGCCAATCTGGCATCTCATTACTGTTTTTGGTGAGATCGTCTTCCTTGTCGTTCGATTGGAAAATCCCAAGCCAATCATCTGTCTTCTTGCTAGTAGCAGAAATTTCTTTTGTACTTTTCATTACGCCCTTTTCATTTTCATTTAGTTTGACCACTTTATCAGATTTCACAATATCATCACGAGGATTATTTAAAGGTAGTGATACTTTTGATTCAGCTTTTCCCAGACTCGGAAGTTTACCAAAGTCGGTTTTCTTTTTAATACTAGTAGAAGGTGGCTGTATATTTCCTCCTAATATGTCATCCAATAATGACTGACTGCTTTTGCCCTTTTGGAGTGATGGTTTAGTCATCTTTTTATCTTTTCCCATATCTTCATCAATGTTTTCCAGTTTTTCGGCCACGCTACCAGTGAACCTAGATTTCATAGGAGATTTAATATAATCGTTATCCATTGATTTATTAGCACCGTCGCTGAAGTCTATAGTATCTTTTATTAAACTTTTTTTTATTGGAGTTGGAGTGGTAAGCGTTGAGATATTTTTAATATTTCCACCGTCAATGGCATTGTTAGTATCCTTAGTGTTGAAATTAGTAACATCAGATTTTTCAGGTGTTTTGGGAGTCGGCTTTGTTATGTTATCATCCAAATCAAAAAGAGCAGTTTTCTTACTAGTAAGCGACTCTTTCTTTTGAACTGGTTTCTTTTTGCCAAGTATATCATCATCGAAAAAGCTATCGTCACTTCCATCACTAAGAATTCCAGCTAATGGATCGTCTAAATTAAAATCCATATTGATGTGTTGGCTTTTCAAACTGAATGTTACCAAATTATTTACATTACTGTTTACTTACATACACAGTTTTTACACATTAGGAACGATAACAATGATTTTTAAAAATAATTGTTTTGAATAGTTTTGCTCAGACTGAACTCACTGAACCGAAAGTTTTCAAATCCAGCGCCATGGCAACAAAGATTTTTAATTGTATCATTAAGTTGGTAACGGTGGCAACTTTAAGCCGAGTTGATATGTTTTCATTGATTGACGAAATAAATTTGAGGCGTTCTTGTGGTAGGTTCTAAACTCGCTGGATATCTGGTGTATTTGCGGGTCAGTTTGAATACTGTATTAAACCCCGATAAGTCGAAGTATTTTCGGTAACGTCCAACTTGACATGTCCGAATGAAAACATACATTATTGGTACATACGTAAGGGCTCTTCCGATAATGTTGTTCATGGAAGCATGGCGATTGTTCATGATGTCCCACCAATACCGACAAAGTCTAAGAAGTAAAAGAAGATTAAACTACAGCAGCAGTAGGTAGGTACCTATCTAGGGTACAGACACAGCGTTCCGTTATTCACATTATTTATCATATTTGTTTTGACACTTGATTAACTAAAATTATTAGGAACGTCTCCGCCTTAACGAATGACGAAAAATATTGTAATCTGTGGACGAAAAATTTGCTTTGCTTCACGTCAGTTATCGCTTAATTTATTCTTCAAAACAAATTGTGTTTTTATGTGATTTTAATCTTCTGCATAACTATTTTAGTGAAACTTTCAAAATTATGGAATATATAGGTAAGTTTTAATTTATAACTACAATTAGATATATTTATAGCCCAACAGAAGGGTACTAGTCACTATGAAATTTAAGTCCTTTTGTTCTGGAAATTTGCAAATTCACTCATTTTTATTTTTGCGCAGCCTCCGAAAAAGGCGACACGAGTGAAAATAGAGATCCGAATTCTTTGGTTTCAAATGGTGCCACCAAAACTTTAATAGAGGATAAAATAACTGAAGCAGCTGAAACAAAATCTGAGACAGTGGCTCCCGCCGAGCCAACCCCTTGTTCTTCTGAACCTTCTGAAGAATCAGACATATGTGAAATACCAGAGCAAGTTGAATTTACTGTGGTGTTTAATAAAGCCAAACATGACATTACCTTTGGCTATGACTCAACAATTTTAGATCTGAAAGCTCATCTGGAGAGGATATGCGGAGTGCCACAGTCAGCTCAAAAATTGATGGTCAAAGGTATGGCCCGTGACGAGATGACACTAAGAAAAGCTGGCATTGTAAAGGGAGGAAAAATCATGCTTGTAGGTTCAAAGATGGATGACATATTGGCAGTGAAAAGTGCTCCAATAGTAAGTAAATATATAAATAAAGTTGTATTGGTAAAAATGCATTTTCTAAAATTTAGTTAATTTCTTTACAGGAGGTTCAAAAAGAAAAGGAAGCAAGTGCTTCAAGCAAAGAGCCACTTTGTATGCAAAAAATTCACAGGAAAGTTCTGGATAAAGGGATTCCTCCAGATGTTATGCCAGGAATTAAAGGAGTCAAGGTAAGAGCCATGGCAGGTTTTGTAATGTAGCTAAAACTGATGGAATTTCAGTAATATTAATAGTTGTGTGAGAACAAAACAGATTTACCTGTTAAACTAATTCAGAGTCAATTTAATTCTTTGTAATTTATGGTCATCTAAAATCCAAATTGTATTTATTAAACAAAAAATAGGTACTCTTTTTATCAATGATACTAAGTGTATATCTCATGACCATAGATCGGATAATCGGATGCATATTTACCTAAAGTTGACCGGCGGCTTAGTATGGAAAGCACTTCTTTATTGTAAATTTTTCGGGATTTCGGAATTGATGCATTTAATGTTCGGAATATAGAATTAAATGTATTTTCATTACGTTTGTAGTGTTTTCTATTACAATATATTATTTGTATGTACATTACTTGTATGGAAAAAAAACCCAATGTTTCGGGATGAATACCATTTGGTTGGGCGTTTTGGTTGTAAATATAATTGAATGCACACTCAAATAAAGGTTTTTAAATGAAGAGCCGTAATTATTTGCGTTGAGAACAATATTTGATTAACATTGTATAGCTTGTTGTGCACTTAGCTGCACATTTACTAACGTTAAGATTTTAACTATTATGGAATATATCGAAAAATAAATGGAGATCAATTTCAGTTTTGAATTTACAATTCTCGTTATGTTCAAAAAAGCGTTATAAATGTGAATGTGCGAGTGAGACGGCATTCTCAAAACCGGTTTGTGTGCAGGTAGGTGCAAGAAACCCCGGTAATGCATGTCTTTTGTTATATTATCTATCTATTAGTTACTTGAAAATATTCCCTGATTTTTTTCGAATCCCGACATTGAAAAAGACAATTCCGAAAAAAGAAGCCGTCTCCATATTTTCTTAGCCAAAAAATAAGTTTAGGAAAATATGCATCCGATTATCCGATCTATGCTCATGACCGTTTTTCTATATATCAAACACATAATAATTGTGCTTTCGATGTATTATAATTCTTTTGATCTTTATTCCCGTAAAGGCCTCCCGGCCTAGATATCAAATTATGTATGTCTACCGGCTGAGATAGCAAAAATTTGTAACTTCATTTTTTTTTCACAAAGGTTCCTTTAAAGATGATCAATACAGTTTTGGATGTAATGCATCATAACTTATAAAGTAATTCCATCCATTCGAGCTTAATTATCAGAGGATGTCTCAATTAAATTTTTCTGTATCTCTACTCACAACTATAAATCCCATCCTACCTACTTAGGAAGTAGAGTGGGGAAACAGATGATATAATAAAGAATGGATGAGATGGATATCCAATCTAGCCATATTGCCCACCCACCCAACCACCACAGGATGAGTGATGAGTTCACATTGCCGATGACTGGACAGTTTTTAATGCACCATCTAATATGTATCATAATTCATAACCTAAAATTGGAAGATCTATAGTTTATCCAGGTCAGCCATTGCATCAGGTATTGACTTTGATGATCCTCCAATGATGTTTTGTGCAAGTTTCCATGTGCTATGATGTATGACTGTAAAGTTAAATTTCTGGTTGACCATTAATTTTCAATTGAGGCATTAAGTTGCTATATGAGTCATGTCATCATCAGTCATGTTCTTGTAACAACTAACACATCTACATCAGTAGGGCAAGCACGAGCGCTATTTTATCGACACCATAACGGTTAGAATGAGATGGCAGTATACAATACTAAGTAAGTGCGTAAGAGATGGCTGCTTTATCCCACGCGATAACAAGTTTAAACACGGCTCGTACAAGCCGGGCTGATCAATATCTCGAAATTTAGTACCAGAATCTCAATACGAAAGCCTAATTCGGTTGAGCAGTTTAGACTGTGGCTAAAATTCTTAATGGGATAATACTTGCCTAAAATATTCAATATTTAAACATACAAGAGTTATGAAGTTTCTAAGTATATTCTAAAACAGGTTGTAGATTCCATGAGTTACAAGATTCCCAGGTCTATCCAAGAAAAAATCAACAAGATCCTGTTTTGCATGCCTCATATACAATGCCTACAAACATACATGGCTATAGATCCCTAGAATGCAACAACGTGCCTGTGGGGAATTTGTTAATACTGAAACATCGTAAATCACATTGCCCACCTATCACAAAAAATATGAATATCACTTTTAGTTGTCTCATACCTTATGAAACCCATGGAATGAGACAGAGTTTCAAAATTAAAATATACTCTGAAACTTATAAAATTGGGGTTGGGGCAAAGATTGTAAAACAATGAATGGTTAGTGATGGGTTCCAACAATCTTTTAAAAAGCACTAATAGCATAAGTCACCTCTTATTACACCCATGGAAAGTTGTAAGATATAGTGTTTTTTTCTAAAAAAAGTATAAAAATTTAAAATATTTATTTTATGTATTTCTGAGTTGGTACTATAAGTCTAATCTATAGCGTAATATTTTTTCCTCAGGAACCTCTCCCGCCAGTGCCGCTTAGTGGAATGCTAAACAAACATGGGGGCAAGGTACGGCTGACGTTCAAACCTGAGCAGGACCAGCTATGGCTCGGCACTAAAGAACGAACTGAGAAACTCGCCATGACATCTATAAAAAGTGAGTATTTTTATTACGTACATACATACATATCCTCACGGCTATAGATCCCTAGAAGGGGTAGCCAGAGCCAAGGAATCAAAAATTCCTAAGCTACTTTTGGAATTTTAGAGGGGTAAAGATGGTAATATAAAAGTTGTTGGTGATGGGTCTCCAACTGCATCGCCCAAAAATCCTTTGAAAGCCCCAATACCGTTAGTCGCCTCTTTCGTTCACCCACCGGAAGAAATGGGGTAGTGATATTTTAAGCCGACACTACACGGCATTACGGTGGTATTTTTATTACTTTTACCTTTTAGATTTTGCATTAATTACTTATTGGAATCCAATAAGTAATGCAAGACTACTAAATACATATCTACAATTAGTAAATTGAATAATGATATATTTGAACCAACTCTGAAACTGTGACCCAACAGTCCCAATACACAAACTAATTCTTGGGTTTCCTTTTTCTGAATATAATTGATGCTGTTACTTGTGGTTTCACTATAATTAAAATACACAAACTCACGCCATTAGTTCTCACAGAGGTAGGCAGAGATTATTGATTGCCACTTAACATGATCTTGACTAACCTCACGAGGTTAATTTTTTAATTATACTTTTTTTTCGTACATGCCCTTTTATTCTTTGTTCGTCGAATAAGTAATATTAAAATCTAATTATAAGGAACATACATACATACATATACTCACAGCTATAAATCCCTATAAGGAGTAGCCAGAGCTAAGGAATTAGAAATTCCTCGGCCACTTTTGGAAGTTGCGTGGGGAAGAGATGGTGAAATAAAAGTTGTTGGTGATGGGTCTCCAACCGCATCGCCCAAAATCCCTTAAAAGCCCCAATACTTAACAAGTTAACAAGTCGCCTCTTACGTACACCCACCAGAAGAAATGGGGTAGTGCTATTCTAAGCCGACACTACACAGCTAAATTAAAATCATCCTATTATACCACTTAATTGAAATAATATTTTTTATAACAGTTATGAATAATACAAATTAAGTGCTCAACATTTACATTAATTAATAGAAATCAATACCGATGGCAATATGTTGTGTACGTATATTTATTTATTATTTCAGGTATTACATCTGAACCAATAAAAGATCATGAAGAATATCATATCATGGTAAGTTAATATTTTTTTGTTAGTTAATAATAGGCTTCCTATGCCATACTGCAGGAATGGAGAAATAATTTATATTTCCAAAATTTAAGGTTTTTTTTTAATTTTTATTTTAAGATTTACATGTTATTACTATGCTCTATAAAGGAAATGGTCAATATATACATGCATATACTTACAACTTGACTTTTTAACAATCTTTTTCCCACTCAATTTGAAAAAGTGGCTGAAGAATGTCTAATTCTGCAGCTCTGGCTACCTCTTTTTGGGTTTAATAGCCGTTAGTATAGGTGTGTAAGTAAATTTATTGGCCACTCTAGATGCAAGCAGGTAGCTCCACATTGCTTATTTAAGTGGACAGTCCGACAGATCCGTATGCACATAAATTGTATATTAAACAATATATTCAATTTATTGGATACATTGTGACTTCAAATCGCAGTTTACTTTTAATGTACGCACATAAATTGATTGGATTCAAGAAGTATTGTAAATTTGGGCAACACATTTATCGACTTAAGTGAACTCTTTCGACCGTAGCACTTGATAGATAGAATGAGATAGAGATATACGATAATTAAGAGATGTGAAAGAGATAGCTGTATTTAACCGCAAGATGTATTTAAAGGAACAAGCATTCTTCCACTGTCAATCGAATTGAAATAGAAAAAAAAATATTTATTCTCTCTATTGAATTTAAATAGTTCATCCATACTCGATTCATACATACATATACTTATGGCTATAAATCTCAAAATGGGGTAACCAGAGCTTCAGAGCTAGAAAATCCTCAGCCACATTTGGAAGTTGATAGGGGACAAGATGGTTGTAATAAATAAGCCCCATACCGTTAGTCGCCTCTTACGACACCCGTGGGTAGAAAGGGGTAATGACATATTAAGTTTACTCGGCAATACTCGATTCTAACAGTTTTAATCAGTCGCAAATTCATCCTACTCATCCCTCACTATCTATTTACTCTTGTGTATTGGGAATTGGGAAACTTCGTTTTATCTGATATATTTTTCCATATGATTCCAGGGCTTACAACTCGGCCCAACCGAAGCATCGCGGTATTGGGTGTACTGGGTTCCCGCGCAATATATCGAAGCCATCAAAGATGCAGTGCTCGGTGTATGGCAGTTCTTTTAAATGTATGACAATTTTAAGACTCAATCTATCCTGTACTCTTGGTAGATAACTGTAAAACCTATAACGACCCCCTAAGTGTATTTCTTTTGTGATAAAATTGCCGTGTCAATTAAAAAAATTGTCCATAACATTTGACACTCTGAATCTGGTCAAAATTTTATGTAAATGAATTATTTATTACGTGTTCGCATTTCATGCATTTTATTTCAGTCGCGTCTGTAGATTTTAATATTGTATTGTATAAAGATGTTCGTTACGAGCTTATTATCCGATTTTAAAATACATCTGATCTCTTTTAAATGTGACATTTACAATTGTCAGATGTTAAATGAAGGATCGCGGAGTGTACAAAATGCCAAATATCTTTTCTAACATGTTTTTATTTTTATTTTATTTCGTAAGTAAAAATAAGTCAACCATTTTGCTATTGACACGATTTTCATACCTCGTTGTCCTTCATTTAATACTTTTGACTAGGTAAAAAAATAAATGTTTTTAAACTTTACTTTGTTGTTTTTATTTGCAAGACTTCAAATTGTAATTATATTGATTCACCCCTTAAGGAAGTTACTTACGTGGTCATTAAATAGATGAAAAAAGACATTTATTCACTACTTCATACGGCACAATAAAAATTACTAGAGAATATAATAATAATAGCACATACAATAAAATAGGAAATATAATATGACTTTCTTTTGTGCCACTGTAACAGCGAATAGGCACTGAGTTGGCACTAAGTTGTGAGCTGTTAGACTCAAAACACTGATTTTCAGTAACCTACCGACGAGAAGTGACTGCACAGTTACAATTTATTGTATAATATATTAACAATTTACATAATTTGCAACACAAACTTCAACAGTTATAAAAATTATTTGTAAAATATTCATTTTATCTGTTTTAATTATTCAGCTGTGTGCACTTAAATTGTCTAGACTAAACTATTGTGTTGTTGTCTGTTGGATGCATTCTTGGTCGTTTGTTTGTTGATCCCACGCACGTCTCTCCCTATTTTAATGCAGGAAACTTATTAAAAAATATATATATAAATTTAACGGCTCCAAGACATTTACATCTAGCTATAATGTAAATGTCTTATACAGACAGAAAATCTTTTATATCTGTACATTAAACTAAAGTGGTCCCCAACTTTATTTGAACTAAAGGACTCATCTACCCAGAAACAATCCGAGTATTGGAACAATCACGGCGATGTAGCTCGCCACTCATCACGCCATGGTTTCTCACGGGGCGAAAAGTGGGCTAAAGAGACCCGCTTCAGTATGATGAATGTATGTGGAGGAATGTTTGAAAAATTAGATGAAGTATGTATGATTATGAATGAAAGAAAACTGGATTTTCTATGTGTAAATGAGACGAAGCGTAAGGGAAAGGAAGTTTCACAACTTGGCAACATTACAGCAATCTGGTCTGGAGTCGCTGACAGTGACCGAGCTAGGAGTGGGACTTCTGATATCTGAAAAGATGGCTCAGTGTATAAAAGGTTACGAATGTGTGAGTCCAAGGCTCCTGTGAATTAAGGTGAAATTGGGACTAGTCCGGATGCGCACAATTTGCGTTTATGCTCCGGACATGTCTAAATCCCTATCCGAGAGGGAGGAGTTTGGAATATGTTAGACGATGTTGTGAATGGGTGTGATCAGAATGAGAGACTTGTAATGTTAGGAGATTTTAATGGCTGAGTTGGTGTGTCACGCAACGGTTGCGAAAGAGTTTTAGGAAAGTTTGGCGATCAAAGGGTGAATGAGAATGGTGAGAAATTGATTGAGGTATGTTTGGAGAGGAATCTTTGTGTTACAAACACGTTGTTTTAACACAAAGATATCCATATGTATACAAGACAGAGGGGAAGCGAGAGAAGTATGATCGATTTTGTGATAGTTGATGAAAGGCTGAGAGCAAAGGTTGTTGACACCAGGGTCTATAGGGGCACGAACGTTGGCACAGATCACTTTCTCGTTATATCACGATTAAGGGGTCTGTGTACGCGTTGGCGTCACAGGCCTAAAGTGTCAACAACGGATTTTGCGAGAATAAAAGTGGAAAAACTGCAAGAAGATGAAAATATCAGAGATGAATACGTGAGGAAATTGGATGATTGACTAAGTTGCGTGGAGATGAAGTATGAAATGGAAATAGAAGAAGTATGGGATGTGCTCAAATCGACGATGATTGAATGTGCGACGGAAGTATGTGGAGTGTGTAAAAGGTCAAATAGTGAAAGAGGCGGTTGGTGATAAGAAGAAAGCGTGGTTAGATTTACTGGCGATTAAAGCTAGTAAACGGATGGATGCGAGTGTAACTGACGATGTAGTGCAGAAAAGTGAAGATGAATATAAGAGAGTTAAGAATGAGGTAAAGAAGAAAATAGAAAAGAAAAAGCGAAATTTGCAAGAGTGGTGTGAGAGGAAACTTTCTGATAACTTCCGGAATAACCAAAAGTTATTCTGGAAGTATATCCGGAAAGAAAAGGGAGTTTCCCAAAACATGAGAGTGAGTGCAATAAGAGATGAACAGGGTGAATTGGCAACGGATGAAAGTAGCATGAAACGGGTATGGAAGAATTATTTTGAGGGACTGTTTGAAAAAGAGGATGCATCCATTTCTTCGCCAATCGACAGTAATGTTGATTGGAACGAAGAGATGGGTGATTTCAGTGACAGTGAGATTAGTATGGAAGGAATAATGAAAGCAATGAAAAGTATGAGAGTAAGGCAGCAGGGTATGATAGGATTACTATCGAAATGCTGAGGGCTGGTAAAGGGTTGGTGGCTTCTTGGTTGTACTTCCTTTTCCAAAAATGCTGGTCAAATGGCCAAGTTCCACGAGACTGGTGCAAGGCGGTGATTCTGCCTCTAAAGGAAAAGGGTCACACCAAGAGGCTAAAAACTACCGCGGCATCAGCTTACTCAGCATTGTTGGTAAATTGTATGCTGAGGTACTGATTGAAAGAGTGATGAATGAAACTGATGAGAAAATATGGGATGTTAAAGCGGGATTTAAGAAAGGAATGGGATGTATGGATCAAATCTTCTCTCTAAGGAGCATCACCGAAAAGTTCTTAGCTAAGAACCAAAAGGTGTATTGCTCCTTCATTGATTTAGAGAAGACGTATGATAGGGTGGTAAGAAAGTGTTTATGGGAGGTGTTATCCAAGTTCGGTTTGGGGAGTCAACTTATACGTGCATTGGTATCACTCTATGAGTATTCTAGTGCATGTGTAAGAGTAAACTGGGAAAACACTGACTGGTTCGCAATATCTAGGGGTGTCCGACAGGGATGTGTAGCTTCTCCGTGGCTCTTCAATTTGTTCATGGATGACTGTTTGACAGAGTTGCGTGAAAGTGATTATGGACTAAGAATAGGTGGATTCATCATTAAATGCCTCTTGTATGCTGACGATCAAGTGCTACTTGCATCATCGGCAGAAGAGTTGCAAGAGATGATGAATATTGCATGTGAGTCTTTTGTAAGAAAGGGAATGAGGGTGAATGTAGATAAGACCAAAACGATGGTTTTTGAGAGACAGGAAGATGTGACAGAATGCGTGATTGCGATTGATGGTAAGGATGTGGAACAGGTGAAGGAGTTTGTATATCTGGGAAGTTTGTTTACAAGGGATGGAAAATGTGATGAAGACATTGAAAGAAGAGTGAAAAAGGGTAATGCGGTAAATGGAGCAATGAATGAATAGCCTAATGACCAGTCAATCGGTGTCTGAAAGGGCCCGAATGGCTGTGAAAGGTGCTGTTCTTGTTCCTACGCTTATGTATGGAAGCGAATGTTGGGTGTGGCAGAAGAAGCATGAGAGCAGAGTGAATGCAGTAGAGATGAGGTCCCTCAGAAAAAATCGTAATGTTAGATTTATGTGACCAAGTGAGAAATAGTGTTATTCGTGAAAAGTGTGGTGTGAAAGATGATATTGTAAGAAAGATAGAAAAAGGAATGTTGAGATGGTTTGGGCACATAGAGAGGATGGATGATAGTAAATTGGTAAAAGGGATCTATAGAGCTAGTGTGGATGGTAATGTTAGTAGAGGACGACCACGGAGAACACACTTGGACCAAATTGAGAGTGTGTTCAAAAAGACTGGCGTCCGAGGTATGAAGAATAAAAGAGCATGTATGAAAAGATTGATGGATGTAAACGAAGCTAGAGAGGTTTGTCAGGATCGAACGAAGTGGCGATCGATAGTCTCTGCCCACCCTAATGGGAACTAATGGCGTGAGTATATGTATGTATGTTGGAACAATCACCCTTCGCCAATCCTGTGTGATTCCTCCGATAAGAACAGTTTTGGGCGTGTGTATCATGTAATGTGCAATGTATAAAGGTACGGATGAAATTATCGTTGTCGATTTGAGGAATAGATCTGCTATTTTATTATTGTTTAATTAAAATTTTTACCATTCTATACTATATTTAAGTTAAGTTAAATTAAGTTTAAACTAACTGTTTGCATGCGCCACGAAAATTTGGACTGTTAATAATTTTTGGCCGCCACTATACAGGCTACGCGCCTAGTGTGGAGACCACTGTATAACAATGTATGAACCGTTTTTTGAACTAAATAATATTTGTATTTGTAATTAAAAGTAAATCACAGTATCCTACAACTCAAGCCTATCGCCGCTTTGAACTGCCATATTCTATAGTATACTGTCACTTGATTGAACATTAATAACGCTACGCTATGTAGATTTCTTCTTAATTTATGCTAACAATCTTGATACATATATGAATTTTACATATACCGTTGGAAAAAACAGAGTTGTGGGCTGTAATATTTCTGCCAGAAGCCGAGCTCTTTCTTTTCTGAGCTCACCGTATCAAGGTTGTACCTCTGCCAGGACAAAACATGATGTTTTATTTTAATTCTATCTTATACTTCGTAAAGATTAAAGGTGAATTTTAAATAAAACCAAATATAAATCATGAAAAACATTTAATATGTATATAATAAAGAAATAATTTCATACTTAAAGTCTAAACATTTGGCAGAAGAGTAATTTTTGTAGTTGTACTACCAATGGCACATAAGAGTAAAGATAAAATTTGTAAAAGAAAAACATAGAAAATAAAAACTAAATCACTAGATATGTTCAAAAAGATTTGTACTTCTATAATGGCTTAATAACCATTAAATACATGTATGTACTATAAATCTGCAATATTGTTGTAGGAAAACATTACTTATCTGTATTTCATTATGACTATGTCGAATCGAAAATTTTATGTCATAAAAATATAATTTGAGCGTTGCTGAATAAAAATTACATTGACACATTTTTTTATGTTTTGCCGCTGACACGGTATACAATTGGTACTTATCGTATTATGAAGACTAATTTTTAGTTTCATGCTAGTTACCTTCATTCAAGCAACTTGTAATTACACCTCAGACCCTTATTTTAACCTAAGATTGGTATCAGTGGAGGCGTTAGACTAAATGTGGACGTCGACATCATATTTACGATGGCTCTTATTAATTATTATGTAATAAGAAAATGATAAATTTTGTACAATAATTTATAAGCACATTTAATGCTGCTCAAAAATTAAATTACATGATAAAATTAAAAACACTTAGGCTCTTAGCCTTGTCGTTGTGTATATTTTTGTGCCGGACAAATAAAAATAGTTTAGTTTATACATTGGAATGTTTTGTATAAAAAAACAGTACATTTTTTAATAATCAATATCAACGATAAATTCATTGAAATAGATTCGGACGATTCGAAAGAGTTCATTCTAGAATCGTAACACAAGGCTTTATAAGTTATAGTGTGAATAGGTCCATTAACATATACGAAAAGATAAACAAATTTAAAAATAATGTGGGCAGACCTTAGTCTGCCTGACTTAAACGCCACTGATTCTAGTCTTAGGTAGATAAATATTATTTTATATTAATAAATACAATATTAAATAATGTTTCCAAACAACTGTAAAAGTTCTAAGTCCAATATACGTCATGATACTTATCCATACTCCGATTGAACAGTCAAAGAAAATTGTCCCTTCGGTATTCTCGTGGCGTGATACCATATTCGGGTGTCCAATAGCACTGCAATTTTGAGACAGTATATTAACATAATTTATCATCATTTCTTTGACACAAAGACATAACATAATTATTGTGTCTTCTTTCAGGATATAAGAATGATAACAAGAACTGACATTTTGGGTTGGACCCCCACTGAGAGCTATAATTTTGATTGTGAAAATTAGATGGTTGTTTCTCAGTCTCAGATATAATTTATATGTGTATTACATATAATTTAATATTTCCTTAAAATTGTATCACATAGAAATATAATAATATATTTTTCTTGGGGTTAACTTGATTTTAGTAGCACGTAGCGTACGTGTTATTTTATATGTTTCTGTGTTATAATTTATTTTATACTAACCAACGTCATGTGGTTCGACATAGAAACCAAATTTGTCACAAACATATTCACATTCGGGCACTGGCGCCACCGTCCAATGTTTCATGCCCTTCACTTGACCTTGCCACATCAAACGGGGAATGTAGTCCAACTGAAAATGTACATATTGTTTAATTTAATTAGACGAAGTTGTCAGTTTTTTAATAAAATTAATTTATAAATGGTTTTCTTTTCTTTTACATTTTCAATTATTCACACATACACCTATACACGTTTTTTACATAATATAATGTAACCATTATTTGCCTTAGCCTCTTGTTCATGTGAGTGGATAGCAACTGAACAAATGGAATTTCAAATGTTATACAATTACACACCAATAAAAAACCCAAAAAGTAAAAAATAATAAATTCTTCAGCCAGTTTTGTAAAATCATATAATGATTACTCTATCACTGTGTTTTTAAACCCTTTTTTTGTGATGAGAAACGAATTTATATCTTTCTTTTATACCTTTAAAGTATAAGTACTTACATGCATAACAGCACCCATTTCATAACCAAAAAATATATTTTCTGTAGCAGAAAACTCTGCATCTTTTGGAAGAAAATAAGGAATGTCATAAAATTTTCTCACTTTTGTCAAAATATCCGGATGACAATTTCCCCTGAAATTATAAAAAAAACAAACGTAAACGCCACAGATATTGCATACCTTTAATGCATTCTGCAATTAAAGTTATCATTTATTTTACCATCAAAACACATTTTTAAAAGAATTAAATAACCACCTACTCACCAACCAATATACCATGGTTCTTGTCCAGGATCATTCCTAGCTCTTTCCTCGGTTGGGGTGTACCGAAGGGGGCACTATGGGAACGGGACTTATAAAATTTTCCTCAAAAAAATTTTTTTTTTAAACATTCGTTTTTCGCGTTTTTGATCATTGGGGTCGACAGAGGGTATAAAAATAAGCAAATTAGATGCCTTGGGCTTTTCCTCTATCTCAAGTAGTTTTAGAGATATGGGCCTCCAAAGTTTCCTCAAATGTATGGTCAAAAGACTTAGAAAATTTTCGTAATATGGCTAGCAGGTATAGCGAAGGGGGCGCAGGACTTAGAAAATTTTCCTCAAAAAAAGTTTTTTTTTTTAACATTCGTTTTTTGCGTTTTTGATCATTGGGGTCGACAGAGGGTATTAAAATAAGCAAATTAGATGCCTTGGGCTTTTCCTCTATCTCAAGTAGTTTTAGAGATATGGGCCTCCAAAGTTTCCTCAAATGTATGGTCAAAAGACTTAGAAAAAATTTAAAAAAAAAAAAACCCTTTTTCTTAGCTTATCTTGTAGGGAATGATAAAAGAAGCAATTAAGCTCCCTTGAGAACATTCTCTCCGAAGCTCCGTTTTCGAGATATCGCCGTTCAAAGGTATCGTAACGATGCATGTCTGTTTGTATGTATACTTGCTCGCTTGTTTGCATGTCGGGGGGTGCAGGGGGGCAGAGCCCCCCTGCTTGGGGGGGTCGGGGGGCGAAAGCCCCCTGCAGACAAAGAAAAGTTAGGTGGTCACATTTAATTAGGTTAGGTTAGGTTAGATTATGTATAAAACGAGCGAGCGTAGCGCAGCGGAGCGAGCCCTAAATGCCTGATGCATGCCTATATGCTTACTTACTTTATAGACTTGCTTAGAATAAGATTTATTTGAGGAAATTTTTCTAATCTTTTGACCATACATTTGAGGAAACTTTGGAGGCCCATATCTCTAAAACTACTTGAGTTAGAGGAAAAGCCCAAGGCATCTAATTTGCTTATATTTATACCCTCTGTCGACCCCAATGATCAAAAACGCGAAAAACATATGTTTAAAAAAAAATTTTTTTGAGGAAAATTTTCTAAGTCTTTTTACCATAGTGCCCCCTTCGGTACACCTCGACCCTTTCCTCGGGCATATTAAAAACATCTTTTAAAGAATACAAATTTGTTTTGAAATTAAGAAATTGGCATCCTTCTTCAAGGCTTTCATAGCTACCATCTGTATTCTCATATAGACTCTTAAACATATCGTAATTGAAATACTTTGTAGCCTTCCAGTGGCCAATAACAGATTTTACAATAATAGGTTGTGATGAATAAGCATATTGCTGAAACAAATCAAAACGTTTCATTAGCAAATGGATTAACTTATTATAATGAATTTTTTTTTAAGATTTATAAGCTGTTTAGTGACAGGCGGCATAAAATGGTGCTACCCATATTTTTCCTGCGGGTCTCATACATTGCAAGTCAGAGGTCTGTAGGCATTACATACACATACTCACAGCTATAGATCCCTAAAAGGGGTAGCCAGAGCTTCAGAATTAGTATTTTTTCAGTATCTTTTGGGAGTTGAGTGAGCAAAAGATTGTAATAATAAAGATTGTTAGTGATGGATCTCCAACTGTAAAAAAAATACTATCTGTCCGCATTATTATACAAAACTTTTAACTTCCTTCTTCTCCTTTGTTTCATCTCTTAATAAGTAAAAGTAACTGAGAAACTGTTGTATCTATAGCTCAGGCTATCCCTTTATTGGAGATATTAGCCATGAGACTTGATTGAAGGTTGATTAAAAATAGGGCAATTCTATTGTTAGGGTTTATATCTATAATAAATAACAAAGGTTCAAAAGAAAACCATTACCACGAAATCCTGCCTGGTTATGTTTCGGAGAATAAGAGGTTTAGTTACATTCATGCAATAGTCGCAGTTAGCCAATGGTCTGGTAGCTTCCCAAACCAAATAATTACTTGATACTAGACATCTTGTGCTTAAAAAACTATCTATAATATAATCACTTGTAAGCACACATATTAAAACAACAGTAATAGCAATCAGTAAACTTTTCTTTGAGTTTTTGGATTGTTTACGGGTATTATAATTACAAATAAAGTCATATCTTGTCAGTATTATCGGTTCTATGTCATTTTGGATGGTTAGAGTTTGGAGATTTTCTAAACATTTTCTAAGTGCCACGATCTTTAATTTTTCGTTCATTATGGTTTTATAATCACATGATTATTTGCACATCTTTATTTACATTTTAATTTTAGCAATAACAACAAAACAAATCGAGAAGCAAACAAACAAAACCAAATAAACAATTTTTTGGTTCACAATTTTGGCATCATACAATGTTTCAACCAACACAAATCACAATAAATATCCCGATGAAAAGGCATGTTTAATGTAAAAGTGAAAGTTCAAAGTTAAAAAATGCATGTTTAAAATTAATAAATAATTTATTCTTTTTATTTCACTATCCAAGTAGCACCTAAGAACAACGTAAAGTTTGTTTTCTTAAATTTCGTATACTCGGCTTTAACCAATTTTTACAATCCAAATGGAAAGTAAAATAAAAGCCACCTGATTGTACTTTTTATATTTTATATCTATACTTACTTACTTACTTTTACTCACGCCCATTATTCTCATTGGGGAAGGCAGATACTATCGATCGCCACTTAGTACGATCTTGACAAACCTTTCTTGCTTCCCTTACAATACAATGCATTATACTTCTCATACATGCTTTTTTATTCTTCTCACTTCGGACCCCCTCCTTTATTAGAACGTTTTCTGTATGGTCATGGAACGTTTTGCGAGGCCGGCCTCTCTCTACTAACAATCCAAACCCATCCACATTGGCTCTATATATCTCTTTTAATAATTTATATATATATTTAATACATATACTCACCGCTGTGAATCTCAAAACGGAGAATCTATAGCTTTGAATAAACCAATTATAAATTCCCCAGCCTCTTTTTCATCACATTATTTATTTATTTATGCTAAGGACAAAATTAAATTAAATACAATATGATGATAGCGGATAGTTTCTTTGTATTTCAAATTGGTTGGTTCTTAATAATATCTACATGCCATCAGAGGTTTGTTGGGTTCAAAGTGGCAACCCAATGAGAACTGATGGCGTGAGTGCATGTATGTATATGCATATGCACTTATATGTAAACTAAACTTAAACCATTTTGATGCTAGCATGATGATAGTTAAAAAACGGCCTCGAAAATATTGAGTCCTGAGCCGTTTAACATAAAAAAGAAAAAATATGTCAACGGACTGATCAAGGTGATTGATCCTTCTTCTTCTTGGCGGTTGTAATTGTAATCTTTTTAGGAAATTTAGGTGATAAATACTCAAAATGCCTCCAAAAAAGCGCGAGAAAGACAATGAGACGGCAAAACCCTCCAAAATTGACCATCTCCATGCTGATCATGAATTATTTTTACAAGCATTTGAAAGTAAGTTATCTTCCTAACAAGGCAAACAAATGTCGCTTGGATAATTTTGATTCATTTATTCATTTTTTCTTCCTTTCAGAACCAACTCAAATATATAGATTCCTCAGGACACGTAATATGCTCTCGGTATGGTACATAATGACTATTTGTCGAACCTCACTCTTTTAACGAAAGTAAACTTACAATTTTTTTTAATGTTTCAGCCAATATTTTTGAACAGAACCTTGTCTTACATGAAAAGACGTATGTCTAGAAGTAATAGAAGCCGAATTGGATTTAAAGTAGACTCACTATTGGAAAAAGTAACTCAGAGAAAGAGTACAGAGTTGCAGCCGCATGGATTAGGGGGGTATATGACCCTTACCTTCCTTGGTTTCTACGATAAGAGCTTAGAAAACTCTAGAGATTATCAGGTAAAAGTAGAGACACTACTTTTGAAAATATGCCACAAGAAAAGGAAGGAAAGCTCATCAGCTATCATTGAAGTTTCGGTGAGTAATTGATATTTTGGTTATGTTATTCATTTTGTAGTTATGTTTTACTGTTTAAAAAATTAACTTAATCAAAATACTTTAAAAGTTGTAAAATATGTAAAGATAATTCAAATACATATTTCAAAAGTAAAGCTACTAATATTAATTCGAGAATGAAGTTTATTACAACTGCTTAATATAGCAATTTTGCAGTTTCACATGAGGCAACTATGTGTAAGGGGCTATTTAAGTGATTACGAGGAGAGGTGGATGGAACCTTGCACCAACAATCTTTCAAACTCAATGTGTTAGAATAATTATTGATTCAAATCCAAATCTTTTTGGTATTACAGCTGTGAGTTTAGGCAAATACAATACAATACATTAATGCTGAGGATCCTACTGAATGACAATGCTGCCCCTGTTATGGGAACTTTTATTTATAAGCAGTTCCTTTAAACGGTAGAGTGACTTTCAGAACTGGCCTATAGGATTTCCTTCATTATTATTATATTTTATTTAGCTATATTATTGTCCCAGATATGGATTATTTTTAGGCGTCGGGTCATTTCTGGCTGTGTTAGTGACCGCACCAATTCATTTTCATGATTAGTTATCCTGTCTTTGTAGGCTTTAGTGAAATGCTTGACTTCCTCTTTCGTGGTAGGTTTGTCAAATAAATTTAACAAAAGATGTTTCTTCTCAGGTTGGCAGTTGCTCTGTACCATTAAATCCATCATCCTCCGAGCCGCCAGCCATGGCATCAGCTGTAAGCATTTCAAGTGACACTTTCAGCCCATCTCAAGGTCCCAATGTCAAGTCCTACATGCTGATGCTACGAGTTACGGTCACAATGGCTGGAGCTACCGCCAACTCACACAAGACTAATAATGAATTAACCAATGGTGATATTGATGGTAAATATGAATATTTGAATGCTCAAATATTAATTGCTGTGTAGTGCCGGCTTAGAATAACACTACCCCATTTCTTCCGGTGGGTGTACCTAAGGCGACTTATGGTATAGGGGTTTTAAAGGGATTTTTGGGTGTTGCGGTTGGAGACCCATCACTGAGAACCTTTATTTCACCATCTAATCCCCATGTAACTTCCAAAAGTGGCTGAGGCATTTCTAATTCCTTAGCTCTGGCTACCCCTTCTAGAGATTTATAGCCGTGAATATATGTATGTATTTATGTCAATGAATGAATGCACTTGTTTTTAATTTAATAAATTATGATTTTACATTTATTACTGGATTACAATAAAGTCAGGAAAATTAAATTAGCATTCATAATTCATTTGATGAAGGCGAATGTCTAGTGGTTTAAATTATTTAATAAATATGTGTATTACAAAATACAATAGTAAATGTTTTAATAAATTTTTATTTCAATATATCTACGACTGCAAGATTTTTCAAATTGGAACAAGATCCAGGACTCTCTGCAGATTTGCCTATTGTCATTGAAACAAACTCTCGTAAAGAAATACAGTAAATTAGTCAGCTACAAATGAGCCTAACCTGAATAGGCTGGCCCTAGGCCCTTAGTCGGGACATAATATGGGCTATGACGATATATTATTGTATGGCGGTACAAAATGCATTATTTCCTTGCATCTAACTTGATCTATGAACTGAATTGACTGTACATTGTATATTTTTGTACAATATTTGTAAACTTCTTAGTAGCTAAATAAAAGTACAGAGAATTACATTAGACATTCTTTTAGTCTCAGCAATATGCAAATGCATCTTTTTGTTTTCAGAGCCCTCAATCAAAAGACTGAAATCTACTACAGAACACACAAACTCTGAAAATAAATGGAGTAAACTATATGGTAGTGAGTTAATAGTATATGACAAACACAATCGCTGTCTTTTAACTAATGGCGAGTATGATTTGGTACTACATGATGCCATGCCAACTGGCAATACTACAACAATACCAAAGTCACCTCATAAGGCTTTGATGGCTCAATGGGAGTCTATTCCGAATGTAAGTTGGAAAAATAATAATACACATAGTGCAGTAAATTATGCTATTTATGTGTACATATTAATTTAAAACAAAAAAAAGGTACCAACCACTTACAGTACTTACTTATTATTATTATGTCCCTGTTATGTAACTTAGTCCCTGATTAAATAAATTCCCAGACTTGTTCCCAAATTTCTGAAAATGAAACAGTACAAGAACTGAGTGTTGATACTTATTTTTCTCTTTATAACTTATGATCTTGATGGCGATATATATTATATTTCCGATTCAAATAGAAAGGATATACCCTATTTTAAATACAGATGTGGGAAAAAAAAATTAGATTTTTTCTTATATGTTTTTATGTTTGTTTTGAGATTCCAAAGTACTTTATATTTTAGTGAAATACATACAACCAAGATAGAACATAACTCATTGTTTAGAACATGCGATTATCATGTAGAGAGGCGTCAGTATAATGTGTCTTTCTAAAGTCATATGTGTGGTTAATTTATCTTGGTTGTTAACAGTGAGGGTAAACATTGTGAGAAAAGCCACATGACTAGGTTGTACTTAGCCACGTGACAGTGTTTTCTTACAAAACGGCGATAAGCCTCCCCCTATCACGTGAGTACACTGTCCAAGCAAAAGGTCAGTACTCTGAACAGCAGGTGACATCTTGACATGATATTCAGAAGTATAAGTACCTCTGCCAACCCCTTCATGGCTATACGGCATGGACATTTGAGTTTGCTGTGTAGTGTCTGCTTAGAATAGCACTACCCCATTTCTTTTGGTGGGTGTACGTAAGAGGCGACTTACGGAATTGGAGCCTTTTAAGGGATTTTTGGGCGATGCAGTTTGAGACCCATCACCAACAACCTTTACTTTACCATCTTTTCCCCACTCAACTTTCCAAATGTGGCTGAGGAATTTCTAATTCCTTAGCTCTGGCTACCCCTCCTAGGGATTTACAGCCGTGAGTATATGTATGTATGTATGTGTATGTACATTTGAGTTTAATGAAATATCTGCTTCTGATGTTATTGTGAAGTTACAGAAAAATACATACATACATACATATACTCACGGCTGTAATTCCCTAGAAGGGGTAGCCAGAGCCAAGGAATTATGAATTCCTCAGCCACTTTTGGAAGTTGATTGGGGAAAAGGTGGTAATAATAAATAAATGTTTTTGGTGACGGGTCTCCAACCACATCGCCCAAAAATCACTTAAGAAGCCCCACACTACACGGCAATATATATATATATATATATATATATATATATATATATATATATATAACTTACAGAAAAATATTTATGTAATACTTAAATACTTAAAACTTGTAGTTAAAAATTAACTCATATTTTATTAATATATTACAGGCAAATGATTTACACCCAGACACAAACCCTTTCGATGTATTCAAAGTAAGGCCCCTATTAAAGCTGAAGTTAAGCTGGAGTCAAGAACCTACCAATGGCCTGGTAAATAGACCTAAGCTGTATCATCAGCAACAAGAGAATGGAACTAAAAAAGATGTGATAATTAACAAAGAGAAACCTAGTACATCACAGAAAACTAATGGTGAAGTCAAAAATGGTAATCAATCAAATTTATGAGTCTAATTTATAATGACTCTGTTGAGCTGTTTCCTAAAGTGATCAGTGATATAACATTAAAAATCTGCTGCTGGTGCTGGGCTTTTTAAGTAATTTTTCGGCAATGTTCGGGTTTACCCATCACCAATCTTCTTAACTTCGTCATATTTTTCCCTAGGAAATTCTCATACTGAAACTCTGGCTACCCCCGAGATGTACATATGTATGAATATATATATATATAAAAGAAAGTTGTGTTAGTTACACTATTTATAACTCAAGAACGGTTGAACCGATTTGGAGGGAAATTAGTAGGGAGGTAGCTAAGAACTGGGAGAAGGACATGGGATATATCGTCACGCTAAATATTGTAGGGGGTGAGAAGTACAAAATATTTACCATCCGTTTGGAGCCCGGCCGGACCACTAGTAGTTTGATAAAAAGAAAACATGAAAATGAGTGAATGAAAAAGTAAAGTTTTGTCAAAACAAAAACTAAATATAAGTTGCTTTTAGTGATATCGAAATTAATGTTTCTTTAATCTAATTCCTTATTCCTTTTACTATTCCAGGAGAGAAACCAAAGGAGAATGATTCATCGCGTCAACAGATAATCTACCAATTTCTATACAACAATAATTCGCGACAGCAGACAGAAGCGTGTGATGACCTACACTGTCCGTGGTGTTCTTTAGACTGCGCAGAACTTTACTCGTTGCTCAAACATCTTAAATTGTGCCATTCGAGATTCAATTTCACTTATTTTGTAAGTATTGTTTTTATATAGGCCTGTTTGGTTGGTATTGTTTCATATAGGGTTTTTATTAAATTGATTGTTGGGCAATGCTTTTAGATACATAAATTATATTTTACTTACAAATTAGAAAAATAAATGGATTTGGCAGGAGATCAACTCTTCATAATGCTATAAAAAATTTCGTCGGTGAATTTATTAATTGCATTTCTTTTAATACCAAATAATATGTGCCAGCAGCAAATAACAATGGTTCAGAACTTCAGACCCTTTCTCGCTAGAGAAGGGCAAATCATTAGTGTTATAATAAATGGGCCTGATATAGATCCTTGTGGAAAGACTGTTACCACTGAGTGCAACATTAAAGTGATGAACATAAATGGTTTTTCTCTGTCTTGGATATCATTTATGTGTGTGTATTATTAAATACATATATATACGGACATATTATACACAGATCAAGTTAGCCCCAAACTAAGTAGAACTTGTATTATGGGATACTAACTCAATTATATATTAAATAATACACATATACATAACACCCAGGACTATGAAAGAATCATGTATGTACATCACATTAATGTTGCCCTCAGGGAGGATCGAACCCGCAATCTCCGGACCGAGAAGCTATCCGCTCGGCCACCGCTCTCGTCAAATAATTAATAAATCGTTTTTGTATTCCATACCACAAGTCATTAAGTTGTACTTATTTTGGGATTTACTAGATCTGTGTATATCCATACATGTCACTATGTGCCACGGCACGCGCATACACGTGTCCATCGTAATGTTACTTTAATGTTTTGTAAACACCGTCCTTACCTAAGATATGTTCGCACCGGCATAGGTTAGGACAATGGTGGGGAAACCTTAGAGCGCTTTTTATAATTTTACTAGCTGACCCGACAGGCTTCGTACTGTCAAATTTGCTTATCAAAGCTTAAGGCGTTTTTCCGGTACTCTTAGTTCAATCAGGCGTGAATATTTTATTGGTCAAATTTTTCCGGGATGAAAAATATCCTATGCTATAATTTGGGTCATTATCTAGTATTCTGCCAAATTTCATTCATATACATTATGTACTTGAGGAGCCTTTTTGCCTCAAACACACAAATATCTAAACTTTCACTTTTATAATATTGATAGGATTATGTTATTTATTAATATTATAGCACAATGTCTCAGCCAATCCCAAACGGCGCGCGTATAGACGTGTTCATCAACGAGTTGTACGACGCGACGGGTCGTACACGGGTTCGCCTCACGATTTGCCTACGCCGGGAACAAGGCTGGGCCTGCAAGACGGGCTGTACTGAATAAGTAATTGGGGGTTCCGATACGTAGCTGACATTCAGTTCCAGTACCAATTTTGTGGCACCAGATGGCGTTACTTGTTCTCTTTATAGACACCGTCGTTACAGATACGTTCGCACTCAACATGAAATAGATAATGATGGGAACCCTTTGTGCGCTTTTTACGTTTTTAGTAAGTTGACTATTCTTCTATTCCAGCCAATCCCGAACGGCGCGCGTATAGACGTGTCCATCAACGAGTTGTACGACGGGTCGTACACGGGGTCGCCTCACGATCTTATCGCGGCGCAGGGAAGGTCTTCCGCGCCAGGACCCAGGGCCGGGCCTACAAGACGGGCTGAGCTTACGCATCTCTTGGTCGCTAGGCCTAGGTAAGGATAAGTTTTTTTTTAATTCACTTAGGGCCAGTTTTTTGATCCGGAGTTAAAAATATAACCATTTGTTACATTGACTATAGTTAAATGACTAACCAGTAGTTAAATCGTAAATCCATTTTGGTTCGATATTTGACCATTAGTTACTCTAACCCTGGGTCATAAAATACATTTTGCTGATATCTAACTAATAGTTACGATATTTAACAAATTGTTGAGTTAACCACGGATCAAAAAACTGGCCTTTAATTATGTTTTTTAAATTAAATTTTTATGTGTTTTGGTTTTTATTGTATGTAGTGATTATGATATTTTGTGTTGAATCATCTTTCGTCATGGGTTCGAGTCCAGCTGGTACGAAATTTTTCTTTCCTTATTTGATTAGTAAATAATCTCCAAATGAGATTTTCATGCACAAACAAGTCTAATTTTATCTTGAAATAATGTTTTTTTAAATATTTGAGGTGGTACAGAATAAAAAAAAAAGTTATTTTAATATCTCAGTATTTAGTAATTAAATTACTGAGTCTGTTTAAGAAGCAAAGCTCAGTCAAGCTTAACGCCTTCCTAAATTGATCTTATATTACATTAATCATTTAGTAATAGCTACTTGCGCCACCTATAAGAAAGGCTCGCATGTATGCCCTCCTGCTTGCTCAAGTGGTCTGCAACCTTTCTCGTTTCCACTCCGTCACGACGTAGAAGAAGCAAAATATTTCGTCTAGACACTTCCTTTTGGCACGCACAACCCTTGCTAACCAAATAGAACTCTTAAAAATACGGAGTAAAGCTCAATATAGTTTCCATGACATTCCGGGGATGCCTCGAAAAACAGGATAAGTAGAATAGAACAGAAACTCTTTTGTTCACATCACATTTAACATATTAGATAGATTATGTTCTTAAATAGAAGTACTGGGAAAAAATTGGAAAACAGGGGACAGTTAGCAAGCGGTTACAGTGTATCATACAAAGTGATGAAAATCCTCCCCCAAACACGTGAATGGCTGTCCAAGAAGAACGTGGGTGTGTTCAGAAGTATTGGTAATACTAGCTGGTATTTTTCAGTACCCAGGCTATGCATGGACTTTGCACTCACGTGATGGATAGGGCAGCCCTATCTCCATTTTAAGTACATATAAACTGTCACATGACCAAGTATAACATAGCCATGTGGTTTTGCTCCCGATATTTTTCTTCCAACAACCATAAAAACTACCTACACATATACGACTTTAGAAAATATACATTGGTAGACCCGACACAGAATTCCAACCTACGCTAGCATGAAAAGCAGTGATAATTCAACTATTCTATCGCAAATTTTACAAAATAATTGTATTTTCAGATCGCGTCGTCGTCCTCAGAAGCACAGTTTGGCGGAATTCTTAGAACTAGATGATAATGATGTGGTAGAGTCACAGCGACCGTATCTTACCGGACATAATAGGTAAGTACTGTTATTAACATGACAAATACTAGTAGACTTACAAAGATGAATTGGTAGTGTTATCTTCCAAATGCTTAAGGTTTCAATTAATCATTACTCACTCCTTAAGAAATTTAGCGTGATGATAGCCTATAGCAGTCTTGAATAGTGTAGTTTTTCGGATGTGTAAGAATTTTCATCCATTGTTTGATTATTTTTTTCATTAAATTTCTTTTACTAATCTTCCCTAAGTGCCTGTGATTAATTGTGATGCAGATTGCTTATCTCAGCATTTCTTTTGCACCGTTCAAGAATCACATTATTTCTATTACAAACCCTTAGTATGCAATTAATTCTGACTTCATATTTATTGCACTCTGCTGTCATTATGAATCTTATATATTTTCAGATTATACCATCACACAATAACTTGCCTGCCAGTATATCCAAACGAACTGGACATTGACTCGGAAAGTGAAACAGACCCATTATGGCTCCAACAAAAAACAATGATGATGATCGACGAATTCACCGACGTTAACGAAGGAGAAAAAGAACTCATGAAAATGTGGAACCTCCACGTTATGAAATACAACTACGTGGGAGACTGCCAAATAGCGCTGGCTTGCCAAATGTTCCTACAAAAAAGAGGCAAGGAACTACTACAAAAGAACTTGTACAGAAACTTCATTCTACACATGTGCTCGCTACACGATTTCGGTCTACTCAGCCCTGTGGCGCTTTATCAGACCGTTCAAGTGCTAAATCAAATGCTAGCAGATAACACTGAAGCCAAAGAAAAGATGCGCGAATCGCTTAAAGCGCAAAGAGAACACTGGAATGCCGTCGGTAAATTCCAGCAACCAGTGATAATAGAACAAAAACCGCAGAATAATACAGCGAAATTAAATAATGTTGAAGCATCTCCGTCTGTGAGAAGAAAGACTTCGAATCTACAGAATGCAAATCGAATGGGTTCTTCAGCTTTCAATAAAACAGCGAATCCAATACCTCCTACTGAAACTAAACGAAAAATGTCCTCAGGAAGTATACAAAGCCGCAAGCGATCTTCTATATCGGAAAGAAAAAGTTCCATTTAACAAATGCTTAATAAGAAGAATGGCATCGATAAACACAAGACTGCAAGTAAAATGGTTTGATGATTATTTTTTTGTATATAGGGTTAAGTTTCTGTTACACTTTTATACACAGTGTTATGGTTAAGGCGTTTTTTATCCTAGGTTGTAATAATGTGTGAGTTTTATTATAATTTTTCAATCAGTTTTGAGCTGATATTTTAAAACATTAGTGAGTTTATGATTTTCTTGTTTATGCGCAACAAGTAAGGATTACGTAACGTATTTTTTATTTAGCTTAAATGTTTTAGTAACTTATTTTCTGATATACTGTAGCTTATTTTTTCGTTTACAAATATACAGTGAAGCTGAACTAGTGAAATATTTGTGCAGTACAAGAATGATTTTTAAAAGTTAGTCTGTAAGAATAAAGTGTAAAACGAAACTGCCAAATATCGAGGTCTTAAAGATGTGATTTCATTACACTGCCGCATAATGATCATGATAGGATTAAATTATACCATATAATGGGTAATTATGTGTAGGATAGGTCAATATGAAATTCCTAGTTCTTTAGTTTTGTAGTCAAATAAAATAATTCGTCTCTTTGATGTGTTAGTAATGAATTAGACTTAGTCTTTTAAGTCGTTTGAAATAAGACTAGCCTCTTTTTACAAGACCTTGCTTTAAAATTAAGACATAAGCCGTAAGGCTTAAATAATAGTACTCAGTTCATTAATCTTTAAAACTAGAAGACTGAAACGACTTTGATAAAAGGACTTAAATGACTAAGTTTTTTCTAGAGAACTGGCGCTAGAGTTAACTGTTTAGTTTGCTATGAACTTCTATTTGAGTGAACATTGAGTGAAACTATGACAATGACATAAAGGACATCTAGAGCGATAATATCATTCGTATCTCTTCTAACTGGTATTATTATTTATATCTGTCTCGCTCTTATGAAACAAAGGTTCGAATTTTGCTAAGTGAGTAGAATTTACACGGTAATATACGACGTATCCAATGATACCTCTGTAATAACGACAACGTTATAGTCTATTCACCGAAGCAAGGTAATATAGCGCCCTCTCACTCGTGAATTTGTATGCAAATGAAAAGGACAGATGACCGTCATTAACGTCAGTAGGTATAAACAATCGCTTAGAAATGCAAAGATGCATCCATAAGGCACTTTCAATATTTCTCAGACATACGAGTGACAATATAGATTGGAGATTTCCGTCAAAAAACTAACTTTCAAAATTAAGTTAACAACTAACATTTTTTGAACGTCAATTTTTTTTAAATATATCATAAGTCAGAAGAGAAGAGAAGAAGCAACAAAAAACTCTTCATTCACATTTTTTCAAAATATGGTTATGAAAGATTTTCTATGCGACCAAACCAAGAATGTGCCCTTGTTCTCTTATCATCAACCAATCATGTGCGATCTGCTTGCTCCCATACTAATTTGTTTCGGTGAATACACTATAGTTTTATCGACTAATAAGCACCAAAATTAATATCGATCTATACTTGTCTTATAATCTTTGTTTGACCTTCTTAGTGGTGAGTGTGACACGAATATATTTTACAAGCAGTTAGAAGGGGCTCGGACGATTTTATCGTTACGGTTTGAACAGTAGACCTCCTGTGCTTTTCATAACCCAAACATCAGCGAAGCTAAATTCTAAATAGGATTCTCATTCTGATAAAATACTGGGAAAAAATAGTGAAGGGTATAACATTGAAAAGACTTTTCATGGTTTGTTTTTATTAAGTTCTTTGCTATACTGAATGAAATATATAAAAGAACCATTTTTAAAACTATTTAAAGCAGAATATATATAGCATGGATTCAGTCACTTTGTCAGATAACTGAATCGTTAAAATTACTTAAGATGCAGACCCGCTAATAATAAGTCTATTATGCCAAGCCTCATAACAAATTCTTCCATTATTAGGAACATATTACAAAACAAGGTCACTTAGATTATACCGACTGACACAGAATTTTGTAGTGGTTCCAAATCAGGATTTTAAAAGTGCACTTTTATAGCATTCACAAACTGAAATGTTTAAATTAGAAGCCTTATTCTAACTACCTCAAGTATATTGGTGTTGTGGTGGATGTTAGGCAGTTGAAAACCTTTATTGGAATAAAACATTTGTTACAATAAGATGTAGTATGTATACAAACTACATTAGTATTTGAATGCAAACACATTTCTTTAGATATATAGATATATACCTTTATTATTTAAAGAAATACATGACAATAGCAGAAATAGGCTATTTGACTGTTATAAGAATATACATTTCTTTTATTTCATCAGTCTTAATATTTGTTTCTTAGAGCGTGTTGTAATAATTCGAGATAAAAATATTGCATTATTTTACCAAAATCCGTCTTCTGAAATAGGTATATTTTATGCAACTGTCACGTGACTAAAAACGTCCGTGATTGGCTATTTCTATAATGACGTAGATTGCGCATAAACAGACTGTATCGCTTTGCTTATTGGAGTATAATGCGGCATTGACGTCACTACGTGCCACAGCCGCCATATTACTTAAAGTGGCATTTTCGCGGCACATTTGAATATTGCATTTTCTTTATCGATTTTTTAATTATATAGCTAAAATAAAGACAGAAAAGTATTATTTTAGGGCTCCTTATAAACAAATAAACACCGCTAGATAGTTTTCAAAATTTTGTCAAATAGCCTATTTTATGGGGCATGGGTGCACTTATTATTAAAAATCCGGACATTGCAACAAAAACTAGTTTGTATTATGAATTTTGACAGTGAAAATATAATTATAAAATAAAGTATTGGAAATAAAGAATGAATCAAAAAATATATAAAATATTGAATTCAAATAAAAAGCAGAGTAGGTATAGGTACAACATAATTAAAAGAAATCGTATAACATTAACTCAAAACGTACTCCGTTATTTTCTACCAATCTGCTCCCGAGCTGTCGCTTTGCGTCGAAATTCGGTGCCGAAAATAGGAAAGTTTAAAGGCTACTTCAGACTTGTTTATGAAAATATAATTAACTATTGCCCTTATGATGAAAATTTTGCATATGTGTTTTGAAAATAATCTGTATTATTACTGTAATATTAAAATAAAATTTGTTGGTCGAACCATGTAACTTTACTGACATGCAATAATTACATACATATACTCATGCCATTAGCTCCTATTGGGGTAGGCAGGGCAAAGACTATCGATCGCCACTTTCTGGAATATTGGCAAACATCTCAAGAATATCTACATCAATCTTTTTATACATGCTCTTTTAATCATTGATTCTATGTTAATTATATACTTAATTGTTTTGGAATACTTGATGATGGTTTAATAATATTTTTGAAGTATATTACCTTATTGTGTGAGTACTAGTGATGGTAATATTAATTTGTGTGAGTAATATTAATTAATAATAATCGTCACTGCCATTTTCCCTTTAACTCCAGCAAAAATACTAAATAAGTTACAAAACCCACTCTCAAATCTCAAGTTGTAAAATTTTTGCTGTTCAAAAAATTACGTCTTTTTTAATATTTAGCACAAACAGACAAATAAGACTAACAAGCAATATAATAAAATATACAATTTAGCCTGTTGCTCAAAATCTCCAATTTTATAGTTTCCATTCGATTGCGATAACATTTTTTGTACCAAATTTTATTGGAAAATGAGAAGGTAGACACTAATTATATGTTTACGCCAAGCAATAATTAAGAACCATGTTTTACTACATTGTAGCACTAACAATGAATTCGTTTTTTTATTAGTATAATTTCGCGTTTCTTTTATTTATCTAGCTTAAAATATACATCCAATAACAATAGATGAAATTTTTAATTTGAGGTCAATTTTATATGTATAAATTGTAATTGTGTTTGAATATTACATCACTTAGTCATGCCAAATTACGTTTCGTTTTATTGAGTTTGAGTTCTATTTTGATTAGAACTAATAAATAAGTTAATAATAAGTTTGTGTAATATTCAAGCAATAAAGAACGTTGCTTTTTAGCAAAGATGAATAAAATACGTAATATTTATAAGAGAAATGAAAGTAAATAAGTTTTGGCAAATATGAAACTCACGATTGACTAAGTTGTTGGTGAGATAAAATGTGTTGAACAAAATGTGAAACATTTAAACTTTTTGATTTATTAATTAGGTAGTCGTTTAATTTATTAATTTTAAAATGTGTTTTAAGCAGGACTAAGTGGCTTGAAAGGGTTGATCGTGAGTTAATTCTTATGTTTTAACTTTTGTGATTTAGAACTTGACTGATTGAATTCCAAGGAGATACACGAGATCGTATTGAAAGTAGGATAGTGAAAGATCCATTGTTATAGTCGAAAAGAAAAATTAGTTTGAAGTTTTTTGCCGATGACTTAATTGTTAAAAGGAAATAAAGTAAATGATTTAATTTGGTGGATTGATGTGAGTATGTTATTAGTTAGCGTCTTGTTACATTTTGTAACATGTTTGTAACATTGGCTGTTTTTTACACTTAGTCGTTTTATTAATTTGAATAAACTCCCTTAATTTTGAATTGTATAAATGGTCTCTTTACGTTTATGCTTGGAAAAGATTTTTATATAAGGATTAATGATTTTAAGTTCTGACATGTTATAAATAATACACGTGACTGTTCTCTTATTGTGTAACTCTAAAGACGTCTCCCATTACAAAACTAATTAAACAATAATAAATATAGGTTGTACCAAGAAAAAGCCACGAACATTAAGTTAGATATTTTTAACAATAGTATTCCTAAGATGTATTTAGTAATTTTGCAAAAAGAAGTCTGTTTGAATTTCACAAAAATGTTTGTACTTATGCATGTAAAGAAACGAATAAAATAGTGTTTCATTTTTAATTACACTTTTATTTTAAGCCCTACTGAAAGAAAGAATGTGGTGATGCATGAACATTTTTATTCGCTAAATAACTGTTTATGATTGAATAACTCATTCAATAAACTGTCAGCGACGATCCTGTGACCTATAAGGGTCTAGAAATTGCATCGACATTTTTACACAGGGATCTAAATCTTGATTATAAATAATGATTACTAAAAGCTTATGTTTCGTCTTAAAATTATAAGGATAGTTGGTTTATGATATTACATATTGTTATGAAAAAAAACTGTTTTGCGGTTTCAGAGTCTATTCATTACAGTCAAGCAAATCTTATGCCACCGTGTTCTAGAGGTAGAGCACTCTGCTTCAAACCCAGAGGATTGTTTAGTTCGATCCTCGGGGGGATATACTCACAAATGTTATTTGTAACATATTACCCAATTTGGAAGGATATTGCAGGCGAAGAAGAAAAAAGACGAATCCGTGCTTCGATGGGCACTTAAAGACGTAGGTCTCGGTCTCGGCTACTATCGCGGAAATAGTTGGCAGTCTGCCAACTCGTACTAGGCCAACATGGCGGAATATGGCCCAATCACCTAGGGTATCACATCAGGGTAGGCTCGAGCCTTTTCGATGCAGACACAATAATGGGCTGTTATGGTACAAAACTTTTCTCTTTATAATAAGTATAGATTAAAAGGAAATTTTGTTGTGTAGTTTCGGCTTAGAATAGCACTACCACATTTCTTCCGGTGGGTGTTCGTAAGAGGCGACTAACGGTATTGGGGCTATTAAGGGATTTTTGGGCGATGCGGTTGGAGACCCATCACCAACAACCTTTATTTTACCATCTTTTCCCCACGCAACTTCCAAAAGTGGCTGAGGGATTTCTAATTCCTTAGCTCTGGCTACTCCTTCTAGGGATTTATAGCCGTGAGTATATGTATGTATTAAAAGGAAATCCGTAGCAGCTTCTCTGTAGTTATTGTGCAAAATTAAGTTCAATTCTAACGGTATCCCATTTTTTGGTGGGTGTCGTGGAAACTAACTCAGGGTTTTAGAGTTTTCAAGTACCTATAAATATAGTACTGGGCAAACCTTTAAATATTAGATAATAACAAAACTTTATTTTGGATGCATCTTCCTCGAGATATTACACTGTCATTAATAGGTACTAAAGATAGATGGAAGTACTGTACATTTATAAAACGATTTTTTAGATTTTTAAATTAACCTTAATTTTAACCATATTTAAATAAAGCATCAAATGAGTATCGGCGATTTTTCACAATACTCTTTTCATCAAATAAAAACCAGACTAAAATGACACTGACTGCAACTGTCTGATAAAAAAGTACTTAAATATGACATACCGCAGAAACTGAAATTCGTTGTTAAAATAGTTAAAATATGTCAGAATTGAAAGATATAAACAAATTGCCCGAAAAAGGTGCAACAGATTCCACGAATTTAATAAATTATGACGATACAGGTACGTGTAGAACCTCTGTTTACTCTCATTGTAGAATTCTTTAAATGTTCGACCAAATTCTAATTATATACTTAGTTGGAAATCTGAACGATGTTAAAGGAATAATGTGCAAAAGCTACTTTGCCTTTCATTACATTCTCTTCAAGGTTATCGCAATTTCAGAACATATACAATGTTAAAATATATTTGAATTGAACCACCGTCTGATATTTTACCTTTATTTTGACAAGATTTAAAAGACAAGATTATATAAATTAGAATTCATTTAATGAGAATCATTACAGTTAAAGGAATTTTGTGAACCCAGTGAGACAATTGGCTTAGTCATGTCAAGAATTAAGTCGGGCATTAAGTCTTCTCTTTTTAAAATACCAAAATGTTAAATTAACTATACCCAATACTTTACAAAGGTAGCCAATGTTACAGAATAAATAACTCATCTGATTACGGAAGTTGAGAAGGGATTAAAGTGGTCAAATAAATAATCTTTAATATCACCACACAACAATTATTCGAAGAACTCATGTACCTTACTAGTCTACTATAACTTTTTTTAAGAGACAATTTCTCAGTGTCTGCATAATATCTGGGTTTCAAATTTTGTGTGGGTTTCATATCACGGTGTATAAAACTTACTATTCTTTATTGATAAGCGACCTCGCCTGGGTAGCTCAGTGGGAAAGAATTCAGATACAAGTGAAGGAAGCATGGGTTTAATTCTTGAATCGAGGGTACAGTACCTCTGAGTCTTTGCTGTATTCATTTCAGAAGGGCAAGCACGAGCGGTGTTTAAACTAATTATCGCGTGGGATAAAGCAGCCATCTCCTACGCACTTACTTAATATCGTATACTGCCATCTCATTCTAACCGTTATCGTGTCGATAAAATAGCGCTCGTGCTTGCCCTTTTGGTCCATTTATGAGGGTCGATAATAATAAAAAAGACACCTACACTACATATCTGAAATATGCTCCATCGTAAGACTGTACATCCACCACAGTTAAACGACGAAAATGTGTCGCGGATCGTCCCTTTACCGCCACATCAGTCTTGCTTGTTTCGTGGGTTGCGTTATTAAGAGATAGGATTTGAACATTCTTTGTGACAGCATAAAGGTCTGTTTAATTCTAGGTGCAAGCCCACTGACGGCAACCGAAAAGGACGGAATATACACAGGTTTGTATTTTACAACCAGTAATTTCGACTTTCGTAGAGGATCTACGGGCTAACCGGAACCTGACTTATGAGTGCCCGTTGAGTTCTAAAACTTAATTGGCAGTATGATAGTGTATAATGCACTCAAGAACGATGGACGCTGGGGCTCGAAATCTCTCAAGCCATATATCTCGGAGTATTGAGTAGGTCTCCCACAAAATGGGCCTAGTGGCATATCGGTATGACTACTGAAATGGATTATAGGTTAAGCGAGCGACTGTTAAACACTGAAAGACCCTTAAAAATAAACGGTAGTTTTATATACTCTGCGATAAGGTTACGAAAACGTTGTAAGTTTTCATTCCTCAATTCCAGTGACAATATCAAAAAAAGCATCGGCAACAGGGGAAGGACCAAGTCTGTGTTCGGGACAGAAATCATTCATCAGCATCCACTCAACGGACCAGCCATGTGAAGTGAACGTCAGCAAATCAAACGTCGATGTTGAATGCAATGTGGAATTACTAAGTCTCAACGAAGTGTTCCCATCTACATCAGAAGACAGTCTATCAAACGACGACGAGCCATCGACCCCTAAGAAGAAACTTTACAACAAAGAATCCATTTTAACTAAAGGCGATAGAAAACCATTGTACGCTCCGACCAATAGTAAGTCAACGACAGTGTCTCGGAGGCAAAGGGATACGGTTGAAGGACAGCCACCAGCCTTCTCCAGCATGGATATACCGAAGAATACTCTGTATGTAATTGGCAGTAATCCTGGTGAACCGAAAATGTCATATCAGGATCCGCCAAAGAAAATATCCAAAACAGTAAGTTAATTAAAAAAAATATTACAACCAACCAACCAAATCAACTATGTTCAATAATTATAAGCTATTTAAGATATTGCCAAACTTAGCAGTAGGATTGGAAGTCCGTAGCACACAGAACTGATGCCCGTTGCAGCCGAAGTTCAAAGTTTTTATCTGCCACGTACCGGACAGCGCAATGTTGAAGGCCTCCTAGTCGATCTCCTCCGACACGACATCATTTTGATGTATGAGAGTAGCACACTTTCGATTATTTTCTTAATTTGGGATAAACACTATCCAGCAGTAGAACTCAATTAGTTGAGATGCTGATACTTAATTAGAGTTTAGATTTCTATTTAGGAGGTGGTTCGTGAAATCTCCAAAATCAAACATGTGGTTAAATGTTCCAATTCAATATGATTTCCTACCGCATAGCCAAACATTCACTTAAAAATTCTTACATATCTTAGTCGTTTGTACGCCTCACGGTTTTGATACTAATAATATTTATATTCAGATGAAGAAATTCCTCCGCAATATAGACAAGCATAAAACAGAGATGGCAGGCCAGAACACCGAACGAGCGATTAGCAAGTTGACGATGCGCGGGATATTGAAAGACGGAAGATGTGACCCGGAGAGCACGGGGGATACTGTCAACGGCGATATTGCTTGTAAGTACTCTTGTTTTTTATGCAATACTGTAATTATGTTCCACTTGGTCGAAGGTTAGTAATACAAAGCCAATAACCAACATCCTCAGTCGATAGACGTCAACTGCTGGATGAAGGAAACACCCAAAGATCTGTACAAAGATCGGTCCGCTAGGAATAATATGTCGACTGGTATGACAACATATCATTTCTAGATATGTGAAATGTAGGAGTACCAAGCGCGAGTTTCAATATCATCATCGATATTTAGCCAAGACCACTAATTGACATAGGCCCCCTACAAATATTTCTGCAACGTCCAATCGTATGCTACCCTTATCCATTTGTTTCCTGCATCTTTCAAGGTGTTTCCAGTCTCCTTATGGGAGGCGACCTACATTGTGCAATAGATATATCTTTGCATTAACTGGAAATTATATTGACTAAGGGCTAGATTTCTAATTTCGAGTTAATGAGCAGAATATGTCAACGAGCATATTTGTACACATATAAATTCTAAAGCACAACCACAAATCAATAAATGTCAAGACAGAGTTATATATTTTGATCTGCCACTTTTAGCGCGGCTATGTTGGTTTCATGAAGATGTTACTCTTACCGTTAATAACCATGACCAACTATTTTAATCAACGCCTCCTTATTTTGAAGCCAAATTATTGTCCTGCCAAGCTATCAAAGGGGGCCATGATGATAACTTATTAGTATTTTTTAAGCAATGCGGTATGATAAATTAACAGTGTTACCTTTTTCAGCGGAAGACATATCACTAGCTGCTGTTTTCGACCCTCAAGCTAACAATTACAACTACACAAAACAGAACCCCGATAAAAACGTGACATTTAACAGACAAGTCGTGATAATACATTTCACGGGAGACCTCTGCGTCGGACAAAGTGTTGAGACATTGAGCAAAGAGAAAGACCAACAAGCCAGAAACTCTGAACTGAGGAAGACATTTTTAACGAAATACAACGAATTTTGGCCCACGCAAAAGTAGCTAAGCGTATGTGATATTGTGGATTTGAAACGTGTATCGTGCACTTTTTAAACGAAATTTCTCTTGTATATGCAACTGTCTGTCTTCGTTTTGATACTCAACTTTACTTTGTGAAATCGCCACAGTTATTAGAAGTCTACATGGTTTTTGTAAAATTGAAATATACGGTAGTTTTATATACATTGCCGTTAAGGTAATCGTAAGTTAATTAAATGCCAAATTGTAATATGTGATAGTTGATTTATTACGGAAATATATTTACTTTATCACAGTATAATCACTTTGGGTTGGATATTATTTTCCACAGGACAAGTTCTTTGGCGCGTTCGTAAGTGAAGTACTTTGGGAAGTCGAGTGGTATTTGTTGTATGTCCCAGTTGGAATGAATATTGTGTGTCTTAACTTTGTCGAGTAGTGAGAGGAATGTTTCGTAGCAAGGAGCGACGGAATCCATGTGTTCTATCGTGAACACAAATCGTTTTTCTAAGGCTATGTACAATGTTTTCGGCGGGCTCGTGTTGAGTATCTTTTGTATCGTTGCGATGAAAGCGGCTGTGATGTCGTCGTCGTAGATAACTGGAAATGTAAAAGAAAACTGTGTTAATCTTTCATGTCTATCTATTGTCGCGCACTCATGCTATTCAGTTCCCATTTTCATACATATTTTTATACATACATATACTCACGCCCATTAATCCCAAAAAGGGGTAGCCAGAGCTTCAGAACTAGAAACTCCTCAGCCACATTTCATAGCCTAAGTTCATAGGGGACAAGATGGTAGAAATTAAGTATCGTTGGTGAAGGGTCTCCAACCGCATCGACCGAAAACCATTAAAAAAACCATACCCTTAGTTGCCTTTTACGACACCCGTAGGTAAAAAGGGGTAGTGACATTCTAACCCGGCACTTCACGGCATACTAAATAAAATAGAAAAATTTGCTAATAAAGATGACATCATCTATATACAATAGGGTACGTACCATCGGCCGCGAATATAATATCCGCCATCTTAATTTCTTCAGACAGTTCTTTACTCCATGTCGTGTTGGTGAAATCCAAACTGAGCACATTGAATTGTGATTTCACGAATTTACTATTATATTTGCAGTTTAGTTTTATTAATGGAAGTATACCACCGAGGTTGATGTCTGGAAAAAGAGACAGGGTAAAATAAAATAATCATTAATTTCAAAGTTAGAAGATAAATCTTGGTTTTTTGAACGTCTACGGTTAATACTAAGTTTACGGTTTCTTACGATATTCAACATGCCTCAAGAGCAACGTAGTGTAGAGTAGACGGGGGACACTTTATCTTTGACGTTAAATTTTGGGATATCTGTAAACATCACCAAAAATACGCCAATATCCCAAAACACATAATTTGTTTAATAACCTACAGTTCAGATGTGTTTCTAGAAATAGAAAATATATACATTGGAACAGCAAATCCTGCTGTGTACCAGCAACAAAACAACGAAAGACATAACTTTTTATTACTCTCACCACACTACGACGATGACGAATGGACACGAGTTGATGCCAGTATTAACGAAGAGATGGCGCTAAATCAAACCTGCTGAAACTTTATCACGCGACTCACGCCTGTTTTTTTTTTCTTCTGTCAGCTTTAACTAATTTAATTATTTGTAGTTTCTTGTTTTATTATGCGGTGATGTTGATTTTGGAGATAAATAGCGCTACTAATAAACAAACAGCTCTGGTGGTGGGTGCCTGCTTTGCCTCCTTACATTTTTGCTATTTTACTGATTACTGTAACTTTTGAATTTTATCTAGTTCACTTTGCATTAATTTATAATTTAAATTTAGCGAATAATTTAACATAATAATTTAATGTATACCTTATTTCTTTTTAATGTGTTTAATTAGTTACTTTAGTTTAACATAACATAACATAACATAAACGTTCACGCCGAATATCCCCGAAGGGGTTGGCAGAGGTACTAATACTTCTGAACATCACGTGACTTTGTCACCTGGTGTTCAGAGTACCCACGTTTTGCATGGACAGTGTACTCACGTGATAGGGGGCAGGCCTATCGCCGTTTTGTACGAATACACTGTCACATGACTAAGTACAACTCAGCCATGTGGGTTTCCTCACGATGTTTTCCCTCACCGTTAACAACCATGATAATTTAACCACACATATGTCTTTAGAAAAGACAAATTGGTGTAGGCCCGACCCGGGATTTGAACACTAGTCGCTTGCACGAGAACCGACTGTTCTACCCACTGGGCTATCACGGTTATCACTTTAGTTTAATCGCACCTATATCGCGATTAATAGGTATTTATAGTTAAGTGTTTTAATTTGTTGTATAATTTTCTATTTACAATGGTCCAAACAGATGAGGCTGACCTTGCATGCTCCCACTGTCCTTCAAGTTGCCTAAAAGGTTTTAATAAACACGGCCTCGCCATACATTACGGGCGCATGCACAAACCAAAAGCTCCAATTCCGTTAGCTCCCACTCCCTCGCCACAGTCATCTACACCAATCGCAGCTTCAGAGCAGACGCTGACACCTACACACCTCACCACGGCCACTACCGCTCCACCACCGGCGGCTCTAGAGCAGTTGGAGACTCTTGGAGAACGCAGAGCTCACGTACGTGTTCTTAAACACATTCCAAAGGGCGCTCGCAATCTAGCCTCTGGGAAACTTGCTAGCCTCATCAATAGGTGCTTGGTAAGCAATTCAATTGAGGACTGGTGGGATTTCCTTTCCTTTAGTTTCACTTTGCTCCGGGTACCTAAGGACAGAGACGGAACTGCATCTCTCACTAGCAGAGTTAAGCGGAACATAGGCTGTAGGGATAGTGTTGATGACATACCAGACAGGGGCTCACGGAATTCCACTTCAATCCATAAGCTGATTGAGGGAAAAGTGTACGACGGGGATCTAAGAGGAGCGGTAAGACTCCTCTCCTCCGATTGTGCCAGGGTACAATCACACTCTCGAAAGACTGCGTGAGAGGCATCCAGCTCCACTACGCCCTGTACCTAGCTCGCCCTTCCCCTCAGACTTTGCGCAGCCATTATTAGTTACCAGCTCTGAGGCAGCTGCTGCTGTTGGGTCTTTCCATTCCAGCTCAGCCGCCGGGCTGGATGGCTTGCGACCACTGCATCTCAAGGAGCTTATTGCTACAACAGCGGGTGACAATCGGCCGCGGCTGCTGGAAGCTCTCACAAAGCTTAGCAATTTTCTCCTGAGAGGCAAATTAAATGCCGCGGTGTGCCCCTACCTCTACGGTTTCGCTCTGCGCCCTTTTGAAAAAGGATGGTGGCATAAGACCAATCGCGGTAGGTAGTATTATTCGCCGCCTTGTAGCCAAATTGGGTTGCCAGTCGGTTCGTGAACAGATGGCACCCATTTAACGTCCGCATCAGTTGGGCTTTGGAACCCCTCTTGGCTGCGAGGCGGCCATTCACGCTACCAGACTATTCGCGATGTCACCTGCGCGCACCGGTGATGTGATTCTTAAAATTGACATTAAAAATGCATTGAACAGTATTGAGAGGGACGTGATGCTGGCCGAGGCTAGGGCCAGAGTGCCTACTCTTAGCCCGTTTCTCGAGCAGTGTTACGTCGCTCCCAGTCACCTATTTTTTGATGGCGATAGAATCGCATCGCGGGTGGGCGCTCAACAGGGGGATCCACTTGGCCCTCTTCTCTTCAGCCTGGCGATCAATGACATTATAAATTCATTGGGTGCACCGCTCAACATATGGTATCTTGATGACGGTACTCTGGGTGGTGCGCCTAACGTAGTTCATAGGGATTTGGAGTTATTGATTCCCAGGCTGGAGGATCTGGGCCTGGTGGTAAATGGTAGTAAGTGCGAACTTTTTCCCTGTAATGACACCGCATCAGAATTTGTACAGGACTTTCGTCGGGTCTTACCAGACATTAAAATCATCGATCGAGGGTCGTTCGAACTACTTGGAGCCCCTATTTTTGGGGACGCAGTTCCGGTCGCGATTCAAAATAAGGTACAAATGCTCGAAAAGGCTGCCAGCACTTGGATCATTTGTCCAGTCATGTCGCGTTTACCCTCTTTCGAAGTTGCCTAAGTATTCCAAAGTTAATGTTCATGTTGAGGACCTCTCCAACGTGGCTTTATCCTGACTCTGTTGCTGAAGTAGATGAATACATTAGGGTGGCATTGGAGCGGATCCTCAACGTGAGCATGGATGAGACACAATGGCTGCAAGCATCGCTACCAATTCGTCACGGGGGGTTGGGTGTAAGGCGGGTACATGACACAAACTTACCAGCTTTTTTGGCTTCCTCGCATGGGGTGGTTGAACTCGTCGCTAACATTCTTTTTTTACAGGGCGACGAGCTCAACATCCTCATTTGTGGGGGAGGCCAAGGAAGCTTGGTCGTCAGTATGTCCCGCAGTAGATCACCCTGAGAAACCCCACATACAAAGGCAGTGGGACGATCCGTGTTGCGAAAAGAGGGTATCGGACATGCTACAGATAGCTACTGGGCCAGATGTTGCTCGCCTAAAAGCTGCAGGCCTACCTGAATCCGGTGCCTGGTTGAAAGCTCTACCTTCACCCGGACTGGGCACCGCCCTGGACGATGAGTCTTTAAGGGTGGCAGTGGCATTGCGGCTCGGAGGCAACGTATGCAATGCACACCGATGCAGGTGCGGGGCAGCAGTTGATGTTCGTGGGCACCACGGGTTAAGCTGCGCTAAGTCAGCTGGTCGGTTTCCACGTCATAACATGCTGAATGATGTGCTCCGCCGTGCACTTGTTTCCGCCGGAGTGCCGTGTGCGCTGGAGCCTCCCGGATTGCTGAGGACAGATGGTAAACGTCCGGATGGACTCACTCTCATTCCGTGGGAGAAGGGACGATGCCTCGTGTGGGACGCCACCTGCGTCAGTACATACGCAGCATCCCACCTGCTAAGAGCCACGAGAGCCCCACGTGCCGCAGCGGAGTGGGCAGCTGCTCAAAAGCACGCGAAGTACTTGGCTCTGAAGGACACGTACTTGTTCGTGCCGTTTGCGGTCGAGGTGAGCGGCACGTGGTGTGACGAGGCGTGGGAGCTTGTCCGGATCATTAGACGGCGCTTGAGGGACGTGGGATCAGATCCACGCTCCGTGTCTTATCTGGTTCAAAGAATATCTTTGGCAATACAACGTGGCAATGCTGCAAGCGTGCTAGGCACTTTTACACCAGATATGACACGGGGCGCGTATTGTGACTTGTAAATATTAGTAAATAAGTTGTAAATTGCATATGTAAATTTAAGTATATCTTTTAATCTTTGGTTATTTGTTGTTACTTAGAATTTGTATTTATATTTAACTAGATAAACATTTCGAAACCACGATGTACGATTTTTATGACGCTGCTAGTATGCGAGTGAGTTTGCCGTCTAGAGGTCGCCACATATAGTTTAAAAGAAACTGTTAAACACGCTTTTGAAGAAGTGGGGCGCTCTGTGTCATTTTTTTTCTATAGTACTGTAGAGAACTGAATCATTTGAAGTTATTGAATCCTGGCGACCCTAATCAAGTTAATGGGATGAACCTGTAAAATTATTATACTGTCCCTGATTTTCGATAAGTGTACTTCAGAATAAAAAAAATCCACAGCCACTTTTGGAAGTTGAGGGAGGAAAATATTTTAAAGTCAATGTTTTTGGTAATGGGTCTCCAACCGCATCGCCCAAAAATCACGTAAAAAGCCCCAATACCCTCAGTACTCAGTACGAAAACCCACGGGTAGAAATGGGGTAGTGCTATTCTAAGACGACACTATACAGCTGTAATTATTCAGTAGTATAAATTATACGAAGCGTTTCTTTTTTTATTACAATTCTATGCAATTACTACAAATCTAAGTTTTTTACTATCATAACTGACCTGTGCACGTTACTTTCTTAGCATACATTGCGGCAACAAAACTTGTGACGCCGGTTCCCGCTCCTAACTCTAATAAGTTCTTGTTTACTAGGTCTCCCTTAATTCCCATGTTAATGAATAGATCTGCTAGGAGGAACGCACCCCGCCATACTTGTAGACCTACTAGGGATAAATTCGTTCGAGGGCTGTGTTCTGAAATAATATGAAAATTAAGTTAAGATTAATTCCAACAACAGTTAGAATTCGTGAAAGGTGTGGCGTGAAAGATGACATTGTATTAAAAGATAGAAAAAAGTATATGAAGATGGTTTGGGCACATAGAGAGGATGGATGATTGTAGATTGTTTATAGAACAGTGTGGTAAGTAGAGGACGACCACGAATGACACATTTAGATCAAATAGAGATTGTGCTTAAAAAGGCAGGCGTTTAAAGTCCAAAGAATAAAAGTGCATGTAAGAAAATATTGATGAACGAAAACGAAGCTCGAGAGGTTTGCCAGGATCGTACAAAGTGGCGATCGATAGTCTCTGCCTACCCCAATGGGAAGGCTTATTCCGTTTATCCACCCTAAGTCGGATACTCGGAAACGCGTGTCCTTCAATCTACCCTGAACGGGGTGGAGAGCCGTAATTGATATAACATGTTTCTTCCGATTTTCGTTCGCCTACGTACAGACATTTACAGAAAAAAGACCCTAAGTTTTAATTTGCCACTTTTTTGCAAGGAGTTTCTTTCTTGTTATGGTTTCATTGGTCACAACGGTCATTTTAAATGGTTTTAGGGTGGATAAACGGAATAAGCCAATGGGAACCAACGGCGTCAGTATACGTGTGTAAGTAGGCTATAATTTAATAACAAACAGTTAATCATCATCATCAATCAGTAAACGTCTGCTGGTGGACATAGGCTTCATCATTGGTTCCTTGCAACTTTCACCAAGTCTTCGGTCTACCTTGTGGTGTACTACCCGCTTTCCAGAACTTTCTAGCAGCAACGGCCGTCACGTCGGTCCTGCGTGTAATTTGCATTGCCCCATGTCATTAAAGTTTTGCAACACTTTGGGGTACGTCGCCGTCGGTTAGACCAGGGGGCTGATTACGTATCTTTAGCGACCGCGATTGTGTCGCAAGTTGCAATATTATCGCTGTCAAAAGCGTCAAATCACATAAAAAAAAATGATATTGACAGCGACAATCGTGCAACTTGCGACACAATCGTCAGTTGCAAAAGATACGTAATCAGGAAGCGGTTCCCCTACGAATCTCCTAGTTCGCTTTATGAATCACGTTCGCGTTCTTTTGATTAATTCTTAGTTGTGCATTTTGAGTTAATGGCTCTTACCAATTCTTATAACTTCTTTATGCGGTCTCTCAATATCTAGATCATTGTCATCATCGAAGTTCGCTATGCTTTGCTTTGTTGGGAGAATGAAAGGGAACTCTGAGATAACATCTGCAAAAAGATAATGACAATATTATTAGATGGTTATGCTTACAAAGGGAAATAAATTTAGTGAGAGAAAAAAAAATAGAAAAATTATCTGTTTGGCATTAAAATAATAAAGGGCCTATAACACAACAACTTTAATAATGATATATCTTTGAGTAATGCTGGCATAATAATCAAAGATCATAATATACTACTTACATACATACATACATATACTCACGGCTATATTTCCCTAGAAGGGGTAACCAGAGCTAAGGAATTATAAATTCCTCAGCCACTTTTGGAAGTTGAGTAGGGAAAAGATGGTAAAAATAAAGGTTTTTGGTGATGGGTCTCCAACCGCATCACCCAAAAATCCAATAAAAAGCCCCAATACCCTTAGTCGCCTCTTACGACACCCGTGGGTAGAAAGGTGTCCCTCAAGCCATAATCCTCAAATTTTAAAACTTCATGAAATAGATTTTGATCAATGCTAAAAAATAGTGCATAAATAGTGCTAAATAGTGCCATAGACCAGATAAATAGTGCTATTATGGTTAAAAAGTTATAGCTAAAGTTTATTGAGGATTATGGCTTGAGGTTCAAGCCATAATCCTCATCTCTGCAGCAAACAAACGGTGCGGCCTAGAGTCTAGGTTAAGATTTCAAAAAATAGTGCATAAATAGTGCTCACGTTATGCCAATTCCCAGAAGGAACCGTTCATTGGTTCCAGAGTTATTAAGGTTTCCTGATGAGGATTATGGCTTGAGGTTTTGAAAACGTCAAATATCTCCGTAATGTCTGCAGCTATTCGGTTGAAAATTATGTCAAAAAATAGTGCGGAAATAGTGCTTCCGGACTATAATTATTTCCATCCGATTTATTGAGCCCAATTATCTAAATAAAAAGCATAAACTTTCACATACATTTCTGTCCAGGTACACTCCAGCAGAAAAGTGATTAGGATTTTTCTTAAAGCAAAAATAAGTATGTAGGTTACATTGCATGTTCATGTTTTAATGAACTCACGGTTATTTAAGTAGGTAACTTCTTTTTAGATTATGTAGTAACTCTTACTTGGACTTCCGAACGCTGCGATGTTCGTCGCTGCCGACTCGCTCTGCCTGCCATCTTTGACGATCAACGATGAATCATACTATCCTTTTCTCTACTCATACGCAGGCATCGAGTGCGTTGCGAGTGCGACTGAGACGGAGAAAGGGACACTCGATGTGTTTTTTTGTTTCTATCCTGTCCTTACTAGATAGCTCACGTTGTTTGTTTTGTGGTCGGTTAGTCGAATCAAGGTTACGGTGTTTTGCTGTAGATGTAATTGCAAATGACCGAAGTAAGAGTAATATACAAATTACCTAATTCAAGTGTTTACGCTATATGAATTGTTCACATACTTAAAAGACAAAATACGTGTTCCGATTGCAGAAAAACTTGTTCGAAGCATTCAGTGTCTATCTATTACCTACTATCAAACATGGTAAGTACTGAATTTATGAAAACACTTAACTTTTTAAGCGACTGTATAATGAAGATTTTGCAAGTCACCATTCGCACGCCTAGGACACGATATGTAGAATAGAATAATATTTATTTGATTCCATAAGTAAAGTTATATGCAAGTTGTTGGCAGCATACATGGGTAAAGTTTTTCTTATGGTAAGCCATTTTTAGGCATACAAATTTAAAATAAAATGTAACATAAAACAGTGCTCAGTCAAATAAAACATAAGAGAATAAAATGAAACAAAAGGTAGTTTTTTTTTAAACTTAAAACAATAGAAACTTTTTACTTTATCTAATAACAAGCTTATAACTTGTCTTCCAAATAGTCTCTTAAGCTATAATAACATTCATTTACAAGTAATTTAAACATTTCCTGTTTAAATTTTGTAAACTGCAGCAATTTTACATTTTGTGGAAGTTTATTATACATTACCGGGGCAAGACAAAATATACTATTATGTAACAAAGTGGTATTGGATGGTTTAATGGGTTAGTTAGTCTAAGTGAGGTCACAAGATTACACCACTCCCCTCGCAAATGAAAAACAAACCGTAAAATCTGTAAAAATACATACAAAATAGCCTTACTTAAATAATAGCAATTAATATGATTAAATAATATGCATACCAAAACGAAACTTTGAAAAATCTACAAGAAAAATCCTAATAAATAAAGAATAAATAAAGGAAAGAAAAATTTCGACACAGGCGGGGATCGAACCCGCGACCTCGGGTGAACGCCCCGACGCTCTGCCAACTGAGCTACCGTGTCAATTGGCTGCCAGTGTGAAATTCCTCTATCCTTTATTTCTTTTTAAACGTTTTAAGTAGTGTTTGCGTTTCCTACCTCCGAATTATTACTAATTCGAAGGGCCACTTGTCTACCTTTTCAGATAGAATGCAAATGGTGAAAACGCCTAACTATCACATAATTTCAATATTTTTGTTCATAAAAACCTCATGTGGGGATTATTACTAATAAATAAAGAATAAATAAAGGAAAGAAAAATTTCGACACAGGCGGGGATCGAACCCGCGACCTCGGGTGAACGCCCCGACGCTCTGCCAACTCTGTAAAAAGAAATAAAGGATAGAGGAATTTCGCACTGGCAGCCAATTGACACGGTAGCTCAGTTGGCAGAGCGTCGGGGCGTTCACCCGAGGTCGCGGGTTCGATCCCCGCCTGTGTCGAAATTTTTCTTTCCTTTATTTATTCTTTATTTATTAGTAATAATCCCCACATGAGGTTTTCATGAACAAAAAGATTGAAATTATGTGATAGTTAGGCGTTTTCAACATTTGCATTCTATCTGAAAAGGTAGACAAGTGGCCTTTCGAATTAGTAATAATTCGGAGGTAGGAAACGCAAACACTACTTAAAACGTGTAAAAAGAAA